>PVIY010019217.1:0-18837 GCA_004026745.1 Myrmecophaga tridactyla
TAGTGATTCAGCAGTCATATTCATTTGTTAAATTCTATTTTCTCTGTTATAACTCCTCCTTCTCTTTTGATCCTTCTCCCAATCTGTAGGGATCTTTAGGCAATGCCTGTTCTGACATTTTCATGTTGAGAAGGGGCATCCACACTAAAGCATAGAGGGATATAATTAGTTGGTAATCTTGGAGAGGTTGGTCTCTCTGGGTTTCAGGATTTATTCAGCCTAGGAACCCTCTGGAAATTATAGGTTCCAGGAAAGCAAACCCGGTGCATGAAATTTTTATAGTATCAGTTAAGGCCCTAGGTGATCTTAAGAGAGAACAGGAGTGATATTGGTTGGGGTTTAGTAAATCATGGCACTTAGCACAATCTAACTAAAGCTTGCATAAGAATAGCCTCCAGAATAGCCTCTTGACTCTATTTGATCTCAGCTACTGATGACTTATTTTATTACACTTCTTTTCCCTGTTTAGTCAGGAAGGTACTGTCAAACCCATGGTGCCAGGACCAGACTCATTCCACGAGTTTATGCCCTACGTTTCACCCCTGAAAGTTGTGTCCAGTGAAGGGGGGAGGGTAATGGTTTTCCTTGAGGATTTAGGTTTAGAGAGAGCGGGGCCGCCTCTGAGCAACGAAATAGGTTTCCTGGAAGCAACTCTTAGGCCTTGTTATAGGTAGTCTTAGCTTCGCCAACATGGAAATAAGTTTCATAAAGACAAGCCGCAAAATCAAGGGTTTGGCCTATTTTCTTGGAAATCCCCATTGATTGAGAGGGTACCCAGGGTTCCCAGATGGGAAAGTTCAATAGTTCCATTTTTTTCCTTTGGACCTACAAGGGGCTCGATCAATACTTTTTAATTATCAGCCCACCACTGTTTGAGAATTATCCTGGTATTATATTAAGCTGTACAGTATTCCAAGACCTCATTCCCATTCTGGACTCCAGGAGTTTGGGTTGTTTAAATGAGCTATCCAGACTGGTTGATTTAGATTTGTGTTTTAGAAAATTTAGGTTCTAGACATAATAAACCTCTTCACCTTTGGTCTCGTTTGGTAGGTGAAGATCTAGAGAACACACTGTCATCGTTCAAACCTGTGTTCTGATTTACCTTAGACCCAGCCAGATTGGCTTCATTTTTAACTCTAATTGAGGCCTGATCTCTTTTTCAGTTATTTTAGCTGTTATTATATATAGCTATGCTACTTTCAGGGCTGCAGCACTTTATTTCTGGGTCTTAGGTGTCACAGAGTTACTCAAAGTAGAGCCAGATACATTTTTGACAAATTCTTTAGAGGATGTAATTGTAGGACCCCCATTTTAAAGGAATGCCTAGTTTTCTAGCATTATGTATTGCATAACACAATCATATTATTTAATCCCCTTTTGTCACGAATTTATATTGTTTCTAAGTTTTCATTAGCACAAATAGAGCTGTGAAGAGTTTATACGTACCTTCATGGTTATTTCTAGAAGTGGAATGCCTGGATCAACAGCAGACAGAATTCTATTTTTTGATAAGTATGTACGTCTCAATTGTCTACCAGAGACATTGTACCACTTACTCTCCCATTAGCGATGTGTGACGCTGGCATATGAGTTTATATTCAACTTCATCCAGAAAGGGGTTTATCTTGTAAAATGCCATTGCATGTTTGATAGGCAGAGCATGTTTTCTCACAGAGTTCACTAGGGAAATCATGGGTCCTGCCTTTCTGAGGCAATTTCAGTTCATGCTTCAAGTCCGAGCAGTTTTTCTAGTTGGCACCTTTTTCTAGTTAAAAAAAATGCTGGTTTTGTTGTCAAATTATATGGTCACATGAGTTTAATTTGCACATATTTGATTACAAATGACATTGAATATTTTCCATATATTTATCAGTCATTTGCATTCCTTCTTTTGCGACTTTTTTTCATATTCTTTGTCTCATTTCATTATTAGAAAGCTTAAGTTTTTATTATTTTTTTCAGAGGATTGAGGATTTTAACCCATCGATGTATGTCTTGTAAACATGAGGGCATAAAATACAGTGATTTAGAACATAAAATGTACTGTTTAGAGCCAGACCAATCTGTAGGCAGCTTTGCTGCAAGCTTTGATATCTTGGGCAAGTTACTTAATATCTGTAAACTGTCACATCATAGTATCACTCTCATAACAGCCTTGCGACTGTAAGACACCATGTAACACCCTTCACAGAGTGGCCACAGCAACTGGCATGGACCAAACATTCAGTGAGGGCATTCCTTCCATAATTATTCAGAAGTGGTGCAAACTCTCTGTGCTCTAATGTCATTCTGGGCTCCAGGATAGAGCAGCAAATAAACACAAATCCAGATTAACTCTAAACCCTCATGGAGTTTGCAGAGCCAGTAGAGGAGGAAGACATTGGACAAGTATATCAATCAGTTATTATTATACATTTGGGAAGTGGTGAGAAGAAAGCACTTGGGTGCAATGAAAAGGAAGAAATAGTCCTTGGGTTGAAAAGGCATCTCTAAGGTCATGTTTAGCTGAAGTTCAAAGGTAAAAAGGTCTGTTGTGTGCAGAGGGAGGAGTATTTTTGGCAAAAGGAATAGCAAGCAGGGAGCTTGCTACATTTAAGGAATTCTTTGGAAGTTCCGGGTTTGTTAAGGTAGAGAATAAAGTTGGAGACAGAGGTGGAGGCCAGGTGGTCCAGTGCTTATGGACTAAGTGAAGAATTTTGTCCTTTACCTGGGAGCAATAATAGACGTTTAAGACTTTTGTGTCCAGAAGTGATGTGGTTTGGTTAACATTTTATAAGGAGCACTTCTCTGGGTGGAGAATGTACTGGTGGGTGAAGATGGCAGCCTGGACAAACATGGTGCCAGGGAGTGTGAAGGGGCTGAACTGGCTGAAGGGCTTGGTGATGAGTGGAATGTGCCATTTCTTGGGATTTTGGTGAATGTTGTTGCTATTGTACTGTTTGTTGTATGGCTTTTAATTTGATTTTATGTCATTTTGATAAGAAATTTATACTTTATACTTTAATGCAGTTACAATTGTTAATATTTCCCTTTAGGTGTGTCTTTCTTTGGTATGATTTTTGCAAAAAGGCTTCCTCGCCAAAATGTTGTCAAAATATTTTGCCCCAGTACTTTTATATTTTCTGTTACTTTTATATTTATAGCTTTGGCATTCTTTAATTCATTTTGTGTAATAACATGAAATCATAAAGTATATATATATTTTTTTAATTTGCTTATGGGCAGGAGGCACCAGGGATCGAACTCCAGACCTCCAGCACGGCAGGTCGGAGCTCTGCCTGCTGAGCCACGGCAGCCGCCCAGTAACTATATTTTTAATGATCGTCCTAACATTTTTTATTGAACAACCCACCAGTAATGATTAAAATGAAATATTCACTTCATTGAATATAGGTCGCCGTATTCAGCCATATGTAATCAGGTTATGATACTGGGAAATTGTAGGTTTAGGTTAAGTTAAATGAAAAGAAATGCTTTATATAGTACCAATTGATAAGGGTGTGCTAAGTTCAGTAACCCAGTTCCTGTCCCTTAGATTTAACTTCTACCTGCAATTTCAGCCCACACTGAACTCTCTTCTTTCATGGTCTGGATCATAGGTTTGGCATTTATCATAAATTTGAATTGCTAGTTAATGTTTTATGTGCATTTGTTCCACTCCATGAGCTCTCCAAATATTTAATCATGTGAATCATGTCCTCCAGCTGCCAACCCTGTAGCTAAGGAGAGCTACAGAAGAAACCACCAAGAACAAAGAAGAACCATCATTGTACCAGCTCTGTCAGTTTGCCGGAGCTTTTTTCTTTCCAACAATATGGGTCTTTATTTTACTATAACAATGCCACAAAAGTAACCAGACACCATATAAAGTGATATGGATGGTATCCAAAATATATCATTAAGACTTTAAAGTGTGCTATCATTACACCAACACTGACCACACAAGGTGTCTGTTCTGTTTATTAATGCTCACTGCTTCTTTCTTATTGGTCAACATAGAAAAATCAGAAAATGAAGAAAAATGTAAAGCAAAATGACATAACTAATAATTTCCTTTTAACTTTCCTATACATGCACACATATCTATTACATAGTTTGCATATTGAATATACAATTTTGTGTTCTAGTTTTTGTATTTTACAATACATCAGAAATGATTATTTTTCATAAATTAAAATATATCCAAGGCATATTTTGGAAGTATTGTTGGTATTTTGTCATCCCACTGCCTTCTTGCCTCCATGCCTCCATGGTTTCTAATGAAAACTTGTACTTAATCTTACTGAGTCTCCACTGTCCACGGTACATTGCTTCTCTCTTTCTGCTTTCAGAATTCTGGCTCCATCTTTGGCATTCAACAGTTTGATTATAATAGGTCTTTGTGTGGGTCTATTTGGACATCTGTTATAAATTATTTGTTTGCCTTCCTTTAGTAGAGTGTACATTTCTTGGGCAGGAGAATTCTTTTTCATTTCATGTGCTGATTAACTTTCATAGATCCTAATAACTATGGTTGATAAACATTGAGCCATCGATGAAGAAAGGTTTCCAACCTGTCTAAAGAATTGATACACAAATAATGGATGCGTTTTAAATGGATTATCTCTGTTTTGTTTTCTAAAGGGAATCTAATTATATGACCCCTAATCCTGGTTTCCTTTTAATCTGCTGTCTACCTTTCATCAACTTGTTAAAGAGAATTTTACATCTCTAAAGTAAGAACTAGTAGAGTTATGTTTCTCAAGCACAGATAGAATTTGCTGCACCTTAAATGGTAGTTCATTCCCTTGGAAGATAGATGATTCAATCCCCTTAAAACACATGAATTTTAAGAAACCAGAAAGCTTGATATTTTGGGGAAAACCTATCTAGATTTCAAAATACATATGGGAAACCCTCAAGAGTCATGTTTGTTTTTTTTCAAGTACCTGAGTATATCTTGGATTATTCCATCACAGATACCACTAACAAACAAAATATTAAATTACCATCTTACCTGCTTTTGACGGCATTTCATGGCCCTTATATTTAAAGGTTTTATGACTTGTCTGTAAGTCTTAGAATTGTTAGAGGTAGAAGGAAAGCTCTGCCAGGGCATGGGACTTGAAATTACTAACTGAATTTCCCAACTCACCATGAGCACCGGATGTCACTAGTATCACATGAGTTCCCAAACCTGTCCTGACTGGTGGAGAGAGAGGGCATACAATGTGGAAAAACCTAGAATTATTTACAGACATTCTTTGTAAATTCAGATTTTTCATTAATTTAACAAAGCAGCTTCCATTGTCCAGTCCATTTTAAAAATTGAATTGAGTAGGATTCTTCTCCTTTTTTTCAATGAGTGCTTATGTGTATGGAAGGCTATTTGAGTACTTCCTACGCTTCCAGACTTAGGATAGGGACCCACAAAACCTCCATAACACTGAAGTTCCTGGGAAACGTCCTGATCAAGCTGTGCCCGAGGCTCTGTTCAATTCTCCCGTCTCTGGTGGTCCGTGAATGGATCCCTCCTGGGAATCTAGTTGTGAAGGTCGAAGGGCCATTGGGAGACTGCGGTGTGTGTGTGAGACCCTCTCGCCCCCTCCCAACATTGGTCCTCAGATAGCGTCTTTAGGCTTGATTCCACTTGAAAATAAGGAGGCCATTTCTGTGAGTTTCTTCAGCTTTAATATTGAAGGGCCTTTTGGTTTATTTTCTATAATAAAAAATGAAATTCCCAGAATAGGGGTGCCCTAAATGTTGCTTTGTCATGTTATCCATTTTTTGACAAATGTGCTTGAACATTTAATTTTGCTCCAAATCATTTAATCATCATTCAATGTTCCAGGGCTCAAAGGAAACCTTGGTTTCCACCAAGGGAACCAGCTGTAACTGGGCTTCTAAATTGCCCTCCCTTTGGCACTCACAATTATTAGTTTTTTTTAATATGATAGCAGCCCCTGCTGAGTATCTATATTTTTATTATACCCTTATTCACTTAGAACTTTTTTGTACCCATGAGGCATATGCATACCTGATTACTTTATGAATAAAAACTAAATTAAAATGCAAATGAACTCTGGTCAAATCCCCTTGGATAGATAAGTTGGCATAATCCTAAAATTCTAATATATTTTTCCAATTCTTGTTTATATGTGTAAGTTTGTGCAGTTGCTTAGTGTAAACATTTCTTTTCTATATTCAATATTCCTTAGGATTTTACATATTTTAGCATATTGGCTCTATTTTGTGGACAATAATATAATAACCCAGATAAAACCCAATTATAAAAGTATTTGTGAATAAAGTATGAATTTGTTCTTGGCTGGTTTTTTAGAGTGTATTCATTTCCTGCACTCCTTTTCACTTTTGTGGCATTATGGAAAGTTTTATCCTCCATGGTTTTCATTTGCTTGTGAAAATATATTGGATTTTTCCTCATTCTAAGGGACATTTTACCCTTTGCAGAAGAGGCAGAATTCAGTTTTCCATGGACACAAATTCGTAGCCCTCTGGAGAAGAAAAAGAAGCAAAGCCAAGGATAAGGATGTGTGTCATCTTTCCCTTCCTCCTTCTCCTCTTTTTCCTCATTCTTCTTTGAATTTTTGAAGTGAAAAGCCAAAAAATGTCTTGACTTAAAGATGTCTCTGTTACTTAATCACTTAAGGATTACACTACTCAGTATGAGATGAAGAGAAAAAGTGTGTGTGTGATAATGCAGAGTATTTCATTGAAAAGCTAAGTTAACTTCCAAAGGACATCAGGGCTGTGGATTTCGGGGAAAATGCAGAGTGGGCTTCTGGGCGGAAGGCTGCTCATCCCTCTCCGAAGGCAGCTCCTGTGAAACAGGGCGATGGACTCACGTTCCAGGGTGTCTTTACTCCACACACTAGATTGACCTACAAAGCAGAGATTCCAGGCAACGTGAGATCGCTATGCCCACCGCCCAGGCTTGGCACAATTTAACCATCACAAGAAGGCTGAGCATTGGGAAACCTGTGTACCTTCACGTCCCGTCAATAAGCGTCTCGCTGCCCGGAGGTGAGGGTCACCTAAAACTCCCCCAGTGCCCCTGGTGTCTATAACGCCAGGTCTGCCACCTAATTCCAGTTTGGCTGCCTGATAATTAGACTCCCCCAGACACGACTACAGGCTACGGCGCTGTTCACCCAAACCCCAGAAAAACCTAGAAGGTGCTGCAATCTGACATAGGATGGGCACTTTTTAAAGGAGCTTAAAAAAGACTGTCAGGTCACAACACTTTCCTTCTCTCAACACAACTCTCAGCGTAACTATTTGGAATTTCTGTGGAATGTTCTTAGTAGCCATATCAAAGAGAACCTTATAAAAACTTCATTATCAAATCTGAAAGCATTAAATCAATATGTTTTTATACATATGTCTATGTACACATATAAACATAAACAACCGCCCCCTCATGTGCCCCCATGTACATACACAGATTTTGCTGCTTCCCTCTCCATGGTTCACTTCTCTCTGGGGTAACTCCCCTCGTTTTGCAGCCCCAGAGCAGCCTCGGACCCTGCCCCTGCCTGCCCCCAGCTCCCGGGGCGCGCCCTCAGAGGGGGTGCTGTAGCTGGATGGCTGCCCTGAGGGCTGGCCGCCTCCAGCTTCTGCCTGTCCCGCCCCCGCTCCATCCTTCCCATCGTTGCTGCTCATAATTCATTCTGGTTATCATTGCTGCAGAAGGGCTAGTCCAATGCACACTACACGGGCATATCAGAGATGGGCAGTGGTGCTTATTTCATATAAAGGAGCACAGGACCAGTGTTTGGCACAGATAAGGGTCTGGGGGACTGGGTGGGAACCCTCAGAATGCAAAGGTGCAGTAAATCCTGCTGATGCCAACCTGCACTTCTCTCCCAGTTAAACCTGCTTCACTGCTTCTGCCCCACCTCAGCTCCCGAGGCTCCAGGCCAGATCCTCCCTGCGCTCCTCCTTCTGCCGTCTGGGGGCAGAAGAAGTCTGGAGACCCCAGAGCTCTGCCCCCGGCAGCCACCTCGAGACTCTGGCTCTCGGGTCAGCCAGCGGGGGCTGCGAGAAGAGGGCGGTCATCAGACTTGAGTTTTTAAAGGACTTCTCCAGCTGCCATGTGGAGAAGAGATGGAGCTTAACAAGTCTTAGACAAGTAGGAACGTGAATAGAAAACTTGCTTATTTTAATGAAATATTATGTTTTTAAAGATGGGAGTGGTCAGGAAATATTTTTCATATTTGGGTTTCATTAATTAAATGAAGTAAGCAATGGTGTTACATCTCACTCAAAGTTAGAATCAGTTGACCCACAATTGTGATCTCAGAAAGGAATTTTGCTCTGATAGCTGTACTCAGAAAATTTTTTTTCAATTTTCTGCTAAAAATGGTCTTTAAACAAAACAAAATAAAACACCACCACCACCACCAAAACCTTGAGTTTTACATAGACAAGGAATGTGGAGCAATTGTTTGTGGTTATCTTTTTAGCATAGTAGAAGAGGTCAGTTATTTTTAAACTGTTCTTCATTTTGGGTTTGTCTGATTTAGGTGTGCATTCCTATCATTATTTATTACTATTGTAGTATGGCTTTTTTCTGGCTGCTTTAATTTTTTTCTCTTTTTCTTTGATTTCTTCCAGTTTGACTATTATGTGGCTAAGTGTGGCTTTCTTTGTGTTTACCGTTTTTAGGGTTTGCTGAGCTTTTTGGATGTCTTATTTTCTGTTTTGAATAAATTTGGAAAAATTAGTTTTCTATTTCTTTCAATAATTTTCATGACGCTTTCTCTCTCTCTCTCTCCTCTCCTTCTTAGATTCCATTACCATTTGGGACATATTAGGAGTTAGCAAATATTTTTTTGTAAGAGGCTAGAGAGGTAATATTATAGGCTTTGGGGTCTTTTTTTTTGCAACCTATTACAAAGTAAAAACTGTCTTTAACTCTTAGGCTGCAGAGAGATGGGGTGTGGGCTCTATTTGGGCTGTGGGAGGTGGTTGGCCTATCTTTTGGGACATATAGTATTGTTTCACAGGTCTTTGTGGCTGTTAATTTTTTAAATATTTTTTCTCTCTATGCGTCCCTACAGAAAAAGTCAAGTGACCTCATCAAATTCACTAATCTCTTATTCTTTGGAGCCAGACATGATGCTAACCCCATCCAATCAACTTTTATTTTATATATTGTATTTTTCAGTTCTAGGAGTGCCAGTTGGTTCTTTTTTAAGTTTACCTGTCTCTCTGGAAACCGATTTTCTCTCTTTCCCTTCATTTGTTATAACGATTCTTCATCTTTAGCATACTAGTTTTAAAACTTAATAAAGTAATTCCAAAATGTGGGACTACTTTTACTGACATTTTTCTCTTGATTATATATATAAATAATCATCTGTATAATATAGATGTAGATATTGATAGATAGATGAGGAGAATGTCTTCACATGCTTAATAGTTTTGCTTGTTTTATTGAAATTTGTGGATGGAATATCGCAACTACTTTCATCTATTATCATCTTCTGAAAAGTGTTGAGGTTTGTCCTTCCAAGCAGTGAAATTATTGGTGGATCACTGTGAATTTGGGGAAGTTTGATTTTAGACCTTGTTTGGAGAGCTCTACTTGTTTTCTCCCTTCCTCCCAGGCCACGTCTCTCAGCCCTGCCTCACTCTCTGTTTAACCAGGACCTTCCAAACTTGTCTGGATTCAGATGCCAAACTACATCTCTCCTGCTGGAGGCATCTGCTAAACATAATCCGCTCAGCTCTTTCACCCAACAGATGTTTGTCCCCTTCAAAGTATTTTATTTTCCCTGCTCTATCGACATATCTATGGTACCATGAAATGGAAGCATTATTGGCTTCACATGAAAGTTGCCTCTGACTGTGAGACCAGAGAATTAATGAAGAAGACAACCTGGGGGGTTTGGCCTAATGACTGTGCCGTTCAGTGTTCAGTAAAGAATTTGTGGGGATAGTATATAAACATTTGGGTCTCTTTCTGGGATTTTCTTATGCAATTTTCCAGCTGATTTGGCTGCTCTGAATTCCATCCCTTGACTCTTTAGGTCATGAAACTGTGGCTCTGTGCTCGAATCCCAGCTGCCTTGTGCCCCAAGAACTGAGGGAAACCTCAGGGAAAAATCCAAATAAATGGGGTTCTTGCCCAGCATGTTCTCATCTTTCAAGGGCTGAATCCTCCCAAGTTTTCTCCAGCAGTTAGTTATTCTCCTGTGATTTAAAACACTTTTTTTTATTATTAAAACTTGTCCAAGTTTTATAATTGCTCTCATTAGGAGAGTTAATCTGATTCAAAGTACTCTGCTATTACTTGAGGCTGATGTTTCTGGACTCCTTACGGTTAAATGTGAGTACTTAATCCAGATATGTAGAGAGGTTGTCTTTTTTATATTTTCTTGTTGCACAGTCAGCAGCAGGTTTTCTCTGAAGCTATCAATGCTTACGTTTCATATTAGTATAAGTATGAGGATAGTGGAACAGAAATAATTTATAAAGTAAACAAAGCTAAAGGCTGATGGAAAATTTTTTCCGATAATAATAGGTATGAGAGTCCCAGTTAAGGATTCAGTTCTTATTAATGCCATATCAAAACAGGATTTCTCTCCTGTTGGGAGCATATTTCATAAGGCAAAATATACAATAAAAAGTACATGAAATTTTTTGATGGGAATAGTGTATTTGATAAGGCTAGACTATACCATATTAATCACAATATAGAAAACTATTTTGGAATTTTTAAATAAAACAAATGAAGAATTGATAGCACCTAAATATCAGGCATATACGAAAGGCACTTCTACAAAAACTGGAAGAAAATTCAGATAAAAATTAGAATGTGATATAAAAATTAACAAAGAATAATAAAATCAATAAAAAATGTTTAGGATAGAAGATTGTTGTGGTCACTCTGAAGGCACAGAAGGAATCCCCAGCCAAGATTTGGATGAGATGCTGAGTCTGATGGTGCCACACACAGCACGCGGGTGGGAAAGGCCCTTTTCTCGCATCGTGAGGTTTTCTGGGCAGAGCAGGCAGCTCCCAGAAGCTCCGAAGACAGCTTGCGAGCACGGAGAGGAGACGGGCTTGGGTGGTGGGGCTGGGGTGGGGGGCCTGCTCCCGGGTTGACTTCCTCTGGCACCAGAGAAGAAACACCTGGGCTTTCTCATCCGCTTGCCCAGACGTCGCGTGAGAGTGGATACAGCTGCACGCTGCCACCCAGCAGCAGAAGTGGGGCCAGACTCTCTATAAGGAGCAAACTGTAATAAAAACTTCAGTGGATTTCAAAAGTAGTAACTCATTAAGAGGATGAAATGAGTTTCAAAATGAAATAATGTATTTTAAAAAGGAATTAACGGAGGAACTCATTGAGATAAAAAGTTCTTTATTGACTGGACATGAAATTCGTATATCCACAAAAATTGTTTTTATGAAAGCATAAAATTTTCACCATGAAGATGTAAAAACAGACAAGCTTATGAGTGTCGTGAATTCAAAGACCATTTTAAAATTAGACCTAGAACAAAACCCTTGAGTATTCTGAATTCCTACAGCTCATAAAAGACAATAATTTGCGATAGGTTTACCCAAACTAGATGACCAACCTAAAAATTTTCATAATCCATTGATGAGTTGTGAAATTTAAAAGAATAAATAGACTATTAATAAATACACAAAAATATTGTCATATGAAGAGACCATTAGAATATTCAGCCAAAATAGTGGAAAAAAGTATTATTGCCATGTGCCAGGTGGTTCATTAATAAAAATATTTTGATATTTTTCTTGATATTCTGATACTTTTGTTGTTAGCTTTTTACAATTTGTAATTTGTTGTGGTTTCTTTTTTCATTCTAAATAAATATTGCTTTCCTATCTAATTTTGCATGTTTTTTTTCTCAAAGAGGGCCTGCCCTTTTTTTCTTTTTGTAGCTTTAATCACAGCAAAACTTGTACTTGCTACTCTGGGCAGTAATCATTTTTCCATTTTTTTTTCTTTTGGCAGCAATCATTTTAAATACACACATTTCTTTTCATACATCCAGAAAATATCCACTTATTTGCTTTGAGTATTGCTTTTTATAAGAACTATTTATTCTATCTCTTTTCCAATCATTTAAGTTTTCTATTGCCTATGTTCCATATTGATCTTAGTTTATCTTTATTTTCATCTCATCTCTTTTCTTTTCCATTCTGAGAGCTTCTTAGCTCATCTTCTATATAGCTCATTTAATTTTTGGTGTTGTTCCCAGTGCCATCTTATTTCTGCAGTCACACTCTGTCTTTTTATTGACTTGCCTTCTCCCCACCAGCTGTTCACAGCACATTTGACTGTCTCTCGGGTCCCTTTTCATTTCTTGTTTTATCTTAGATGCTTATATTTGATGTTTATTTCACAGAGCTTATTTTTCTTAGAATTTTATGCTGAGAAGCATATGTTTTTATAGTGTTTTTCTGTTTCTCTTGAGTACTGTGTTCGCATTTCTCTACCCCCACTTTAGAATCTATTAGTATGTGCACACAGGGTGTTACCTCTTTCCGTAAGAAAGGATGTGCATCGCTCTGGCATTTCATATAAATCGAGATTGGTGGGTTCTCCATGGGTCTGCTCTCCCAGTTACTGTTAACTGGCTGCTGTTACCTCCTTTTGACTTTCTGCCTCTTGGATGGTCCAGCACAGGATGAGGTGGGGAGGGAGCTGCACCCAGGGGCTGTGCGAAGGGTGGCTGAGGAGCGTGGGGTGGATTTTCACAGCCTCCAGTTTCTTCTGTTGGGGAAAGCTGCTGGGCTGGAGGACGAAAGCCGTACAGGCGTGGCTGGCCTCCGCTGCGGACGCGCTGCCTGAGTGTCCAGCTTCTCTTCACTGCCCAGCTCCTCTGCACTGCCCCAGCTTCTCCTCGCGGCCCAGCTTCTCCTCGCTGCCCTGGTGCACGGGGCAGCTTGGCCCCTGCCTCGCTCCGGCCTTCGGGTGCAGCGCTTTGCTTCCGCGGTGGGGTAGGTGCACCCCCAGGGTCTGCCCGCCCTCCCTCAGCCCACCAGCCCAGGAAGGGCTTTAGGCTCCCGAAATACAGGACTTCATTTATTTATTCCTCAACAGTTCCGACCGTCTTCGAAGGGCATTTGAGTCGTCCTGTGTGCCTTTCTTAGTTTAGAAGTTAATTCTCAATTTCTTCCAGCTCGCACGGAGCATCTCGGGCAGGTGGGGCCTGCATTGCCTTCCCGGGGCAGGGACACCAAATGGAGGGAGACGCGGTCTCACTGTCAGCTCCCGGAATTCCTGCCTGCATTCCCCTCCGGGAAAAGGGGGAAGGAAGGAAATCCAAACAGCCTTTTCCTTTCAGCTGATTTAGCCCCTTAAGACATTTGTTGCAAGGCCCCACCTGGCTACCCTGTTGTCTGCAAGGGGGCTAGAAAACATTTTTTTTCTTTTGTTTTCATTTTCGCAAGCTGAGCGCATCGTCCTGGGGTAGGTAACTACATGACTGACGCTGCCTGTTATTACTTTGCTTAAGTTTCAGCAGAGAAACCATTGTATTGAGCTTGGCCGGGATACGCAGTGACTTTAAATACAGGCCACTGTTTCTTACTTCTTTTTATTACAAATTTAAAATATTCCTTTGGGTTTTGTAATATTTTTTCTCCCTGAATTAAAACTATTCCATCCTCTCTTAGCTTAAAAAAATACTTGTGAATGTTCCATGTTTACCCACAGGAAGCTATACTCTAATTTTGAAGGTTAAGATTTTATATACATATGCATACTGCACATGTGACTTAGACTTATTAATTATAATTATTTATATCTATGTCTTTATTTGTTTTTGTCCAGTTAATAATTCTTGATCTAGGAGAGGTTAGTTAATTCTATGTATGACTTTTTTTCCATATTACTGAAGTGTTTGACTTTATCATTTTAAGGTCACAGTTTCTGTGTAAAGATTCATGACAGCTGGTCTGTTTTATATATTGTATCGTTATGAGAAATGCCCATCTGTATCTCATAAATTGTGCCTTGACTGATCTCAACATTGGTTTCTCTGGCCTTGTTTTTTTTCTGCATTTTCAAGTATGATTTTATGCAAAAGTTTTATTTTTAACCTCTTAGAATCATTGTGTTCAGATGTGTTACTTATAAAGATTATTCTTCATACAAAAAATAAGTCTGAGATTTTTCATTTAATAGGTAAGTTATTTGCAATTTTAATTTTCTGTTTATTTTGTTTTCAACCTTTCGGTGTTCATATGTACATATGTATGATTTTTGCTTTACACTTCATATAAATTTGAAAGTTTAAAATGGGTTTTTAGGTCTCCCAGTATTATTCTCTATAATTTCAAATGTTATTTCCCTCTCTTTTTAAAAAAAATCTTTAGAGAATATTTTTGACTGTCTTCTATGAAAAGGGAGAAATTGCTTCTTCTCACCAACCGTTTTTGTTTACACATTGTCAAGCTTTGGACATTTACATTTTTTCTAAGACCACAGTCCCTGGGTGTTTTACCCTTGGCTCCTTTTCTGAAGTGGACACGGCGCCCATAGCTGTCCTGTCTGACCGTGGCTTCTCCTTTCCCAAGGCTCTCTGTTGGTTCAACTCTCTCTGGTCTCTGAAAACAAGACGATGCCACAAGGAGGTGTGCCCTATTTCCTGAACCTTTTCTTTTGGAGGTGTTGTGACTGCCTGTCAGTTTCGCAGGTGCAGGTTTCCTTCTCTCAGAGCTCAGCGCACGTGTGCGGCCCGGCCCTGACCGGAAGCTCAGCCCCCGGAGGCTGGCTGGGACTGCTCCTGTGTTTAGTTCACTTGCTCATGAAGACTCTTTATTCCTCGCGTTTACCAGCTGCACAGGGATGTAACTTGGCGCCTGTCGGTGTCATTTTCCTTATATGCAGTCTGCTTTTTGATTTGGAGATTCAGATCTCTTATTCCAGAATTTTCATCCATTATACTTTTGACTCTTTACAATTTTGTTCTTTTTCTAATTGGGCTCACTGATTATATATGCATTGAATCTCAGTTCTTTCTGACCTGTGGATAAATTTTCCTCTAACCCTTTTAATCGCTTTCTTCTGTCCTAAGTATTTTGCATGTCTTTAGGAGACATGCTCTCCAGGTCTCCAAAAACGGATTTTAAGCTTTCATTGTATTTGCTATTTCTATGTGGCTTTCATATACGTTGTGACCTAGTTTTATACTTCGTCCTTGATCTTCACATCTCTCCTCCGAGTCCATTTCCCCCGGAGTTACTGTTCCCTTTCATTTTTTGAAGCTAAGGAGAAGTTTTTGCTTGAGCACTTTTTGTAATTTTCTGGATTAATTTAGTTAATATTGTTGTGTCTTCTCTCGTGGGTCATTTCCTTTCCTGTATGGGTGGTTTGTTGTTGTCGATAATATTTATGCATAAATATTATGAGTTTCGAAAAGTTGTTTCATATTTGAATGGGTCTGATTGTTCCTGAATTAGCTGTTAGCTTAGGGGAAGTGTGAAGAGAGGCATGCGGAACGAGCGCGGGTGGCCGGGAGCTTTCTCTGCACGCGTTGTCATTTCCCACGTGTTTGGCTAAGTGTGGTGCTGGGGGTGGGTGGGGTGGCAGCACCTCTGCCGTATTTGGCGTCTCCCCATTTGGGGAGCTTTTGTCAGCTGGCAGGAGGAGCCCCCTGCAGTGGGTGCTGGTGAGGCACCGGCTTCCCTCTGTGAGGTGCAGGGGGCACCCCTCTAGTGGGATTGTGGCTGCTGACGTCCCTTGGTGGGGGTCTCCTCCGGGAATGGCCGTGCACTGAAGGATTCATCACAGCCCTGGGGAGGCCACCCCATCACAAGAGCCCCATCCCACTCCACCCGTTCCCTAGAGGTGCTGCTCAGGAGGACCCCAGTCCAACAGCCCCCTGCAAGCTGTGTCCCCCACACCGCATGACGCCCAGGCAGCAGCCAACAGATGGTTCCCTTCCCTTCACCCTCACTGGAGAGTAAGGTTGTTTTAGCCATCATCTCAGTGTTTGCTTCTCCAGGACATCCTGTGGGTCCCAGACCCTCTGACATTGAACAGAAAAGTGTTCCAGTTTCAGTATTTTGAACACGCCGCCGATTATACGTTCTAGAGTTACACCACCATTAGCACAAGAGCCCTGAAAAATCTTATCAAGACACCCATTGCAAGTTGCGTAATTCAGCATTTTCTGAACATTTGTTTACAAAACGTTTTTCTATGGCATTTATTAATTTTTCTGATAGAATCACGTTTGTAAAAAATGTTATTTGGGAAATGTGAATCTAGAATGCTGTTTTTTCAAAAATAGATTCTTAGCTGACCTTTGCAAGTTCTGAGGCATTTGAATGAAAAAAACCTATGATTTTAAGACTTGTTCATTTCTAAACAATGATTTGGTGACAATTCCTAAATCATGAAACTCCTGAATTTTAACAATAGTTATTGTGGCTCTGAACTCACATTTATACTTTGCCTGGGTCATTTCTATAGGTAATTACTGGTTCAATTTGCTCGAATTGTATTATATGCCCATATGTCACTTTCCTGTAGTTTCTCAAGGAGCTGGTAGAGCCAGAGCCCCAGGCAGACCCAGGTTATCATTTGATCCTCTTAGGCAGTCAGGGAAACTTGCTCATCCATATGAAAGTATGAGGAGGGTGCTGACCTTATCTCCCAAGAGGGATGTGAGGCTCAGCTGATAGCACAAATGCAAATGGACTCTCAAATGCACAGCCTGCGCTACTCTGGGTTGTGAGGAGATGCAGGGCATCTGTTGTGACAGCTCGCTGAGTCACTGGTTAAATGCATCTATGACCAGTCCGGTCTGAACACAGAAAGGTTTCTGTGTGGAGAAGGCAACAGCCTGCCCTTTGCATAATGGAGAAAAATCCTGTCCTTTATAGTCCCCAGATGAAGTCCAAGAGGCTAGTAGGGCGCAGGGGATTTTCCCTTCAACAGCATTGCTGTCACTTTGCGTTGCTATATTTTAATTGAATTCCTTGGGGACTCACGGAAATGGATTCTTCCCTCAGGACATTTTTATTTTTAGATTTCTTGAGGTTCCTGGGACAATGACCTCCTTATTTAAATGGGGGTTGGCTTATTCACTGGTTTACTGGTTAATTTATGAGTGAGGGTTTTTGAAGGTGTAAGGTATATAGCAATTAAAATGCGGATTCATCAAAAATTTGAGGAAATTCCAAATTTCAAGCTTTATTCTCTCCCATTTCCTCTTATAGGAAGAACAAAATAAGACAAGTCCACACATGAGTGGAGAGTATATATTTTAATACAGAACCTCCGAACAACCTGGGAACAAGAGGAGGCTAGAATATCCCCTCTGTCGCTGGCCAGTCCTCAGCCGTGGCTGGTGGAAGGAGCGAGTAGGGACATCCAACAGGGCGGGCTTAATGCACACACCTGCCTGCAAAGGATTTGACTAGAAACAGCATTCCCCCCAAAGCCTAAGTAGGTGCATGGGTCTCAACAAAGTAAGTTATTATTATTATGTGAGATGCTGGAAATAATGAGATGAAAAATGGTCGCACCGTGAAATAAATAAGCTTTGGCATCATGCCTTCCAAACTCATATCTCGATGATTTATTACCCTTTTAATATAAGCTGACAGTCTGGAAATAAATGTTTCAGTATCTCATATTCAGATCTACAATTAGTCATCTTAAGGTGATTGTGGAGTTTGGTTCCCTTTAGGTGAAATATTTTTAAATGATGATATAACTGAAAGAATGTAACCTTTTGTAATTAGATGTCAAGAAATGGCTATAATGGTCAACTTACCTGGTTTACAACTGCACACACCTATCTCCTTTAGACTATTCTCAACTAAATCCAGAATAAAGTCTGGTGGCTAGACTTTTCTGAGACAGGGTTTTTATGTGTTCAGTGTTTGAAGACCACGTTTTTTTAAATAGGTGAAACGGCATTTTGGAAGCCAAGAAGGTTGAAGTTCAGACAGATTTGCGAGAGGCAGTATGAGCGGGTTCCCAGTGTCAAGTCACCATTTGCCTTTGTTACTTCTAAAGGAGAAGCAGAATACCCAGCCCCTGCAAAGTATGCTTTTATTTGTCCCTATATATCCACCCGAGACATTTTAGCATTCTATGCTTTGTTGTGTCTCTTCACAGTTCTCAATACTTTGCTCATCCCACAATAAAATCTCAGGAAATGTTTATTATTTGGTAAAAGTAAAACAAATGAATAAGCAAGAACACGTTTGCAGACTGCATGGTTTTGGAAAAAGAATGTTTCCTTCCGAAGGTTTCAGGTCTTTGATTTTTACATTCTCAGTAGAGGGTTTTTACTGATAAGAACTTTGAAGTATTTTAGTGAGAAACTGCAAAATCATTCAGATGAGCGTGCTTGAGTTAAAGCACCAATGAATTTTTCTAATGGTGTGAGATGGCCTTTCTGTGTGCTATACCGTCATACGGAAAAGATAGAAACACAGACGCACATACATGCACACATACAACACCAAGAGGCAAAAAATGGTTACCAAGTCCTTTGTTACTTTAGGGCAGCTAAGAAGAAAAAAGTAACAGATGAGTTTAGAGTACCACTAAGGCTGGTCTGGGAAACAGCACCAAGGGCCACCCCCGGGAGGGTCTCAACAGCTTCGCCAGCATCCCCACCGCCCTGCCTCTCTTTCTCTGATTTACACAGAAATAAAACGGAAGTTGTCTTTGTCTGCTTGCACAATGTTTATTGTGCTTGGGAGATGGCACAAATGAATGTCTTCTGAAATAAGTCACTTGTTTCATTTTATATACAGCATGATTTCTTTTAAACTTCAAAATGTTATTTCTTTTGAATTTAGGTATCTTTTGGATTTTATTGTCAAACA
>PVIY010019217.1:18937-46277 GCA_004026745.1 Myrmecophaga tridactyla
CTTTCTTCCTCCCTCCCTCTCTCTCTTCCTCCCTTCCTTTCCTCCTTTCTCTCTGGTAATAAATGAAATCTTTTGGCCATTAAATATATGAAAAGGCTCTAATCTTGAGTAATCAGGTAAATTGAAAAAATGGTGAGATACCATTTTTCTTCCTTCAGGTTGGCAAGGATATGGAAAAACAGATAACTCATAGACTGTAGGAGATGAAATTGGTACAGTCTTTTGAAAGACTAATTTAGCTATTTCTATAAAAATTTACACCATCTTTGCCCTTGGATCCATCCAATGTACTTTTAGGAGGCTCTCCTGCAGAAAGAGTCACATGCACAGAAAGATACGTGCAGATCGGGGTTTGCTGTGACATTGCTTAGCAGTGCATAAATGGTAGCAAAGCACTGGAAACAGCGTGAATTGAAAATTTGGAGTATCAGAATTTCTATAAATATCTGTCTGTCTGTCATCTATCATCATCTGTGTAAACCAATAGCTTGGTAACATGCATACTGGAACTACATCCAATTTGCACATGTGTGCAAAAGATATAGAATGATAGACTCCCAAATAGACAAAGTGATTATTTTCAGGGAAGGGTCACGGGCATGAAAATTTCTGTTCAGTTTCTCTTAAACCACTAGAATATATAGATTCTTCAATTTTAAAAATATGAAAACCAAAGGAAACATGGGGAGGCCCCGTTTCATTCAGGGTGCCCTCCCCCAGGCTCCGAGTCAGGAGGGGAAGGCAGGCCTGCGATGAGGCAATGCTGGGGAAACAGGTGCAGTCACCTGTGGGGAGAAGCGTGGCCTCGCAGGTGAGCTGTGTCGCCTGCACCTGGCAGAGTCAGGCTCCATTTGCCACCCCTGTAGCCAGCATTTCTCTGGTGCAGACAGCTGGGTACGACTGTGTAATGGTCAAGCTCAGTCCATTCACACTTTAACTAGGGACATGGAAATACAAACGCATGACCAAATGAGCATCAATAAAAGAGGGGCCGTGGGAACACAGAGGGGAAGTCCACCCTAGCTAGTGAGCATCACACGAGTTACCGTCAGATTTGCAATCTGTCAGGAGTAAGGTGAGGGGCATGTGGGATGGCTTGAGGGAAGACGTTGGAAGCTCTTGCAATGTCCAATAAGAGACTATAATTTAATAAGTGCTTTGGAAGTAGAAGAAACAAGAATGCTACCAGTGGGCTACAGTGGCTCAGCAGGCAGAATACTCGCCTGCCATGCCAGAGGACTCGGTGCCTGCCCATGTAAAAAAAAAAAAAGAATGCTACCAGTAAATAAAGTAGCACTGGCCAATACATAAGTTATAATATCCCCCCATCAGCCTGCAGCATGAGAATGAGCCTTGAGTCATGATGCATGGGCAGTAAAGACTTTTCTAAGACCTCCATAATTATCACACTGGGGAAAGTTTCCCTATCTGACCCTTAAAAACATGTGTTTTCAGGAGAACACAATCCCAAAGTAAGCGAGTTGATAGCAACATACTATATCCTAGAATTAGCCCTTATTCATAGCTAATTATACTAAAATGTATTTAGAGAACTGTTGAGAAGTTTTCATAATTATTATTTGATAGAATAAGCCATTAGGAAAGATGTGGTAAGAAAGCAATAATTCTAATTCTCTTTTTTTCCCATTCTCAAATTAGAGTAAAACTATTATCCTTCTGTAAGAAAATGAAAATTTTCCACTTTAATTTTGAATCCCAGATTTGCTCTTCTATCATAAGACATTCTTGATTCTCATTTGGTCAATTTCTAAATATTGTCACAGCATATAACTTTTGTGATCCGCTTTTTTTGTTCGTTTACAATAATCATAACATGGAGTTCTGACACACCGTTAGTGTCAATGTTAATCTGTTTCTGAAAAACAATCACAAATTTCCATCCATTAAAGATATTTCCTTTAGCATGATAATCACTATTCTATATTGAATAGACACAGACCTTCCCAATATATTCTGACTGTTTTTTAAATTTTTACTGCAATTTCTATTCTAGGATATGATAAGGGAATTGTATAGTTTTTATTTGTCATGTAGAATATAGAGTGGGGTTTTGAAGTTGCAAACATAGTTTTTTACCCATGAAAATGGGTCAGAATTGGAAGTATTCCTTGGCCGCATATCTGGCACATTGAAAAGACATAAGCATAGAAAACTCCACACCAATTTCTGGTTTTCCCAAAGGTTCCATCAGAAGGAGAAGAAGAGGCAACGAGAAGACAACCAACAGCCAAACGTGGATGAATATGGCCTCTGCGGTGGATGGGCCTGGAGAAAATCCGAGACTGGTCAACCCACAACTTTTTGATCTAAAGCTCTTATTAGACATGTGAGCCTTCTCAAGCCTCTCTCCTTGTCTGTAAAATGGAAATAATAATGCCTACATTGTATTGTTGATCTTAACATGGAATGCGTATGGCACCAGGCATGGTACACTCAATCTGTATTTCTGAAACCTGGCTGTGCATTGGAATCAGCTGGAAGACTCTCAACACTGCAGTGATAGCAATTAATCAGAATCTCTGGACATGGGGCCTGGGTGTAATAAGGATAAAAGTCAACTCCCTTCTTGATGTTTGGCCACTGACAGCTTTCAGGTCTCCCCTTTCCTTTACCCAGTATCTGGGCAGCCCAATAAGAAAGCCATCACATGCCTCTGTCCCCTTGGGCTGGTGGACATTCAAACCACACAGGCCCTTGTCCACACAGAGGAGTCCTTGGCCTGGTCCCACCGCACCTGATTCTGGCCCTTTGGTCTGACTGTGACTTCTCTGCCTCTCCCTGGAGTGTCCATTGTGATTAGTAACAGACTCTCCCTGGGGAGTGCAGGCATTGCCAGTCTGCACATAGGGCCAATTTGGGGCGGGGAAGGGTTGGTTTGTGCTCTGGAGATAACCACAAAGTACTGGGCCTGGGTATTTCAGATGCCCTGGGGCGACTTCAATTTACAGGGCAGAGAGTAAGCACCCTAAATCAGTGGTGATTTAATGCATGAGGTCTCCCAGTCCAGCACAACCCCAAGACCAAAGAACATGCTGCACAGAAGATCATCCATGAGTTTAATCAGGTCTTATGGAAGGAAGACGAGTTTCCCAATGGCAGCCAGTTGGGAGGGGAAAGTCTGCTCTCCACCCAAATTCAAGAGAGGAAGAGGGAGAGTGAGAAGCGTGCCCAGGGACGGCTTATAAAGTTCAGCAGTCCCTTGAGATTTGGTTACACTGGAGTTCAGCACACTCTTGTGAGATTTGGTTATTAGGGGAGGGGTGTACACTCTTTGACCTTTAACACCTGGTCCTGCAGGTGGCTGTGTGATTGCTCTCAAAATGGAGGAGGGGCAGGGCCCAGCCTGGGGTCCTTGGGGTCCACCCCCACGCAGCAGACCGCCCTGACCACAGGACTGACGTTGCATTCATTAACAGTCTAAGAGACAACAGGACATTAGGAGTTCCCCACACAGAGGTGACAACTCCACAAAGTGAGACTGCCATGGCTAAGAGAGGGAATTAAATCATTCTACTGACAGCTGATGAAGCCTGTGATTTCTGAGAAGATTCTCTTCCAGACTTTTCCGATGGGCTGAATCCTGGCAGGCCAGCAGGGTATTCTACCCGGTCCAGTTCACGGGGTCACAGTCCATGGCAGACCGGTGGCACCTGACAGTGGCAGTTCAGTGCACACTCAGCATTGAGATCTACGGTGCACGCGGCTTACTGCAGAAACCTGCTGCAGAAAGGTGTTTGCTACAATGCTAAGGGGAAGAGGAACACAAACTAACCTTCCAGTAGTAGACAGTGACCACACTTTTTCCATCGTACAATTGCAGGGAGTTTTCGGGAGTCAAATCCACAGTTAACATCAGTGTCCACAGAGTCATATATTCTGTACCCTGGGGGGTCCTGGGTTGGTTACATGTTCAACTTTTGGCATTTTGAGCATAAACTGTGCTGTAATACTTAAATTTTGGGTCACCTCAATACACCAGGGACCCAGGATTCCCAATCAGCATGGCTGCATTGGCTGGACCATGGCCAATAGACCTTATTTTCCCAATTTCTAATGATTGTGGCACAGGCAAGAGCACGTTGCTTTCATTACCTCATTGTCGTTGTAGCATTGCTCGTCCTTTTACCTGAATTCACAGCGCCTGCCCAGGTCCACCATCACCAGTTCAGCAGAGGCAGGAGCAGCTGATTGGGCCATAAATTGAGGCTGGTGAGAGCCAGCTAAAACTAGCGTGTCTACTGCTGCACAGGTTGCTTTTCACTCTTTGATTGCTCTTTCCACCCTTTCAATTAACCCCGCTGCTGTGGGGTTATAAGGCAAATGAAATGTCCATATGATGGCATGTTCAGTAGCCCAGGCTTGACTTAGCTGTCCAGAAGAGGGAATCCTGCATCCCTGTCCATAAGTGTGGGGACCCTGAAGAATGCACTGAGCTTTTCTAAGCTATGTATTATAGCTCTTTGGTTAGCTTTCCCTATATCTGTAGATACAGATATAAAAGTATACTTTGCATCTCCAGATGAGGAAAGAGGCCCAATATAATGTACCTGCCACTTGGTGATCAGAACCTGTTCACAGCTGATGTGAAATACCATCGTACATTGCAGCAAATAGGAGGGGCAGTCATCCACAACTTCTTTCAGTTGTCGTCTGGTGATGTGCAGCTGGAATTCCTGTGCCAGTGTCCACAGAGTCTGGTACCTTTGGTGTCCTGTCTTACTGTGCAACCATTCAGCAGCCTCATGCAATGCTGGCTTTAGGCTATGAATTTTTCCTAGAGCATCTGCTTCAACATCGCCAGGTAAACAATCAGTGTTATGGGCAGAGACACAAAACATCATTACCTTTGGCTTGTGACAGGTAGTCCAAATGTCTTCCCACATTAATTTGCCCATGGTGGGGACAGACAATTATAGTCCATTACTTTTGCTTCCAAGTGGCCATCCACACTGCCAGGCCCTGATACACTGCCAAATTGTTGACACTAGTAGTTAATGCATCTCCTGGTTCGTGAACAACGCCCATCCGTAAGCTCTTAACTCAGCCCATTGGCTGCCTCGCATAACCCCAGTTTTTCACCATAGTGTCCATAGTAGGTTGTACAGTGACTGATGTCCAGGTGGCTGGCTGCCTGTGTGCTGATGCATCAGTATATCAGGCAGACTCAGGTATACTATCAACGTGGGCATAGAGATAGCTACCCCAGGAGGACCAGTAAGGAGGGGCAAGCATTGTTCTTCCAAATAGGAAACTAGTCTCAGGGTAGTGTGCATTTCTGCTCTTACGGAACCGGTTGTTGAAAATGTTGCACTGTAACAGATGAGTATGT
The DNA here is from genome assembly GCA_004026745.1 of Myrmecophaga tridactyla. NCBI lineage: Eukaryota > Metazoa > Chordata > Mammalia > Pilosa > Myrmecophagidae > Myrmecophaga > Myrmecophaga tridactyla. The sequence continues at coordinate 24,288 of PVIY010019217.1, forward strand.
ATCCACCTCTGCATGGGGATAGCTGCTCTTAACTTCAAAGGGCATTTCTGAGTTAGTACTTCAACTTGCAGTGAGGCATTATAGGCGGCACATAGTTGTTTCCCTAAGGGACTATATTGCAATGTGGCTCTTTTAACTCACTTTGCCTGTTGCCTTTATCACAAATCCCACCCCAAACCAATATTGGTACTGACCAGATCTAATTCACAAGGCATATCTGTGCCCACCCCCCTAAAGTCTGAACCAGTCAAAGAATGTAAACACCCCCTCCACTAATAACCAAATCTTACGAGAGTCTGCTGAAACTCAGTTGTAACAAAATCTCATGAAACTGTTAAGCTTTATAAGCCATTCCTGAGCATGCTTCTCATTCTCCCTTTTCTTCTCTTGGCTTTGGTGGAGTGTAGACTTTCATCTCCCAACTGGCCACCATTGGGAAACTCTTCCTCCTGTCCATAACCCCTAATTAAAGTCATGTGAGTCTTCTGTCTAGCATGCTCTTTGGTCTTGGGGTTGTGCTGGGCTGGCACATTTGGTAAGCCAACCATGAGACCAAAGAGCTGCTGGCCACAGAGAGCATGAGCCAGGGGACCCATCGCCAGTGTGATGGCTTTTTCAAAAGCAGCTTGGTGGAAGATATCCTATTCCCAGGAATAGCTTTTCCTAATCAAAGGTTTCCTAATACACAGGTTTTAACATTTGAGCTGAGTGAAGAATGAAAGGTTTCCAATACTCCAACAATATCAAAAGAGCCAATAGTTGTTTTGGCATATGCAGCATAGGAAAACATTATACTTTATCAATTATGACAAAAGGAATACATTTTGCCTTTCTCAACCATACAATATCCAAGAATTTGACAAGGCAGCCAAGGCATTGCAGTCCACCACAATCAATTGTCCATCCACACCTGTTAAGATGAAGTAGCAATGTGCCCGAGGCCTTGTTTTTACTTCTGGTTAACATGACATCATCAATATAATGAAATAGAGTTACATTTTTCCATTTAGCCAAATCATTTGCTATAAGCCCAGGGCAGATGGTCACGCTACGTGAGCAGCCTCATGGGAGTATAATGACAACCCTTTGTTCTTTTTTCCAGGTGAAGGTGAAAATAGGTTGACTGGCCCTACTTAAGAGAATACTAAAGAATTGTGTGTTATTCCTTGCAGTGAAGAGGTAACCTTTGGAAACATGGCATACTAAGGTGGCATCACTCCACCCTTTGCCACCCAAATTTCTTCTTTTTTCTCTTTTTCATTATTAGATAAAGAATCTATGGACAATGTACCTGGGTAACTGGCATATGTTGTACTTGTTATGGAGTTTTTTGTTATTTTTGCGACTTTCTTATAAGTTTGCAATTATTTCAAAATAAAAATTATTTTAAAAAAGAAAAAAAAGGAATCTATAGGATCTCAGTCAGGGGAAGTCAGGATATACCCTCTTACTCTAGCCTATCAGCACACTAATATTTCTAAACTCTTATCTACAAGGTATAGTCTCTTATTCAATGCATCCTCCAAATCTGCTGATTTCTCTGTCTTTCTGAAACAGTCTACTGCAACAGCTCCCATGGCCTTGTAGATTTCTCTGTCTTCCTGGAGTCAGCCTGCCATAACTGGCTGCACTGCACACAATGGCCAACCAACTGCAGTGCAGTCAAGCAAAAGGGTGACCAAGGAAGTAAGGCACCCTGAGATTATCCCTACAGAATCCCTTTTCCTCAGACTCATGCTGTTTGTGGCCAGTGGCTCAATGACTTTTCTTTTCCTTTTTTTTTCCCCATGGGTAGGCACTGGGAATTGAACCCAGATCTCCGGCATGGCAGGCAAGAACTCTGCCTGCTGAGCCACCATGGCCTGCCCTTTTTTTTTTTAATAATACGCAACCCACTTTCTCAGTGTGGCTCCAGCCACACAGTCCTTTAAGGAGGTGGGATTTGGACTCTTTGACCAGAAGTGAGGAAAGCCATTTAAGCTGTCCAATAAGATTATCTATTATTTGCTGATGGATGAGATTAAACAAACACATTCACAAGAACTGTGATTAACCCTAGAAGTCCACTGGCAAACAGGAAAAGAGATCTGCATGCAAAAAGTCCTGAGTGAAAGACTGGACACAAATCTTACTGCATAAAAGAGGGAAAAACAAGAGAAAATGACAAACTGGGGATAACATGAAAAATGCTTAGAAAATTACTAACAAGGTATTATTTATGTTTTAAAGGAGGCCAAGGACAGGGAGACTCTGTACCGGATATTCTAAGTTTGCACTGCCTTTTCTCCAAGAAGGGAAGGATTGACATTTTACCTAAGTAGCAATGCACTCAGTGGGGGAACTAAGGGATTCGGAAATTTCTAGCTTTTGGATTTTCCTTTGTTCAGGGACAAAGTGAGGCATTCAGGAGAAAGGATGTGCAATTAAACTCTCATGGAGAAGGCTGGCAAGCAGGGGAGGCAAGGGGGCTTTCAAGCTGACGGTGGGCTGTCCAGAGGAGCTGGGGATGGGGCAGCGACTTCCCAGAGGTGAGAGGGCAGGTAAAGGATTGCTTGAGTGGAAGCTTGGGTTTCCCACCTAGGGTGGGGAAAGGAGGAAAGAATCGAGGTGCAGGGAGATTTTGTGATGCACAGAGGCTCCATAAGGTTTCCATTTAAGAACAGTTGCGTTGGAGAAGGAAGTGGAAAAAACACGTCCCAGATCCTCCACATATCTGCCCTAATTTAATTCCCCATTTCTCAATGAGGAAACAAGCCATGGAGACATTAAATTCACCAGGTCGGTTACAGCCAAGCCTGGACTCCTCCACAGTGGGCTTTCCCCAAGCTCTCTTCTGGGTCCCCAGGCTGGAGAGACCCTTCCATGAAGCAGATCCAGGACACATGATTTCTAGAAGCAGCCAGAACACTAAGAGGAAGAATACAACCTGGGAGGGTTGTATGTGGGAAAAATCGGCTTGCTCATATTTCACACCTTGATTCAATGCCCAGCCGATATGCCTGGCTTTCTGGCCCATCCCTCTGGCGCAGGGACACACATAAGTGTGTCCTCGGTGTGAGGGGTCTGCATTGGCAGGCTGAATCCCTGAACTTATGCCTGTCAGGAGCCGTCCTCTTCTCTGAGCACACTGCACGTGTCTACCAGCTCCGGGCAGTTCTCCCTGTCTGTGATTGCTGGCTGCTCCTCCTGCAGTGCTGCAGCTGGCCAGGCCCAGCACCCACCGTGCCTGAGGGTGCCCCAGGGGCAGGGGCCAGAGAAGTCAGCAGAAGATGGGCTCACCGGGCACAAAGGGCCTCGGAGAAGTGGGAGGAGCTGCGGGGAGGTGGCCGCAGTCAGGAGGACAAGAGAGCAGGAACATGGAGCAGGGCAGCAGGGTGAGAACCGCAGCTTCCCTACCTCACGAGGAAGCTCTCTCCTCAGGTGACCCAGAGACCCTGGCTTCTCAGCCACACCTCGTGACACACTATGGGGGAGGGCACTCCTCCCGGGGGTCCCACCTGGGGTTCCCGGAATGCCCAACACGGATCCATCTCCCTTGTGCCTGAAGAAGTCCACCCAAGACCAATTCTTTGAGTCTCTGAGTTTTCTGGAGTCAAAGATGCTAATAGTGCCCAGTGTATCTTCAGCTTATTACACGACACCACAGCGGGGTTGGGTTGAAAGTCTGCACGCCATCTCCTGATTGCCTGGTAACTTGTCTCATTAGTCATCCATAAAAAAACAATAGAAACCATTTAAATCATGTCTCGCCTTTCAGATACTTAACTTGGATTGAACAGAATTAATTGAGTTCTAGAGTTGAAAAGGACTTAAGGAATCAACCGTTCCAGTGCTTGCCTGTGCATGTGGGAAGCAGGGGCTTAGGGTGGCCTTGGGTGGTGTGCACAGAAGCTTCAGCCAGGAGTTGCCCAAGGTTGTGAGAATGGGCATGAGCAAAGGTGGCCAGCTGTGGGAGAAGGCTGCCAGTGACTAGTGAAGGTGGCCAGTGATGGGCAAAGGCAGTCAGGTAGGTGAAAGCAGCCATAGAAGGATGGACGTGGCCAGCTATGTGTGAAGGTGGCCAGCCATGGACAAAGGTGACAAGTGATGGGCTATGGATCGATTGCGATGTCCCTTTTACCTCATCCATTGTTGTGGGGACAGCTGTTTCTTTTAATCCTGATTCAGTACTGCAGGGTGGATGCCTTTGATGAGATTATCCCCATGGAGATGTGGCACTACTAGTTGTGACCTTTTGGTTAGATGGAGATGTGACTCCACCCATTCCATTTGGGTGTTGATTAATTTACTAAAGACCTTTAAAAGGAAATATTTTGGAAAAATCTGAGATTCAGATGTTTGGAGAACAGCTGCTTCAGAGCTGACAGAGACTCAGAAGTTTGGAGATGCTTGGAGTGCTGACAGAGAAATCAGATGCTTAGACACAGGCAGAGCCCAGCAGATGTCACCATGTGCCTTCCCATGAGATGCTCAGCAAGCCAGAACCCAGAGTTGTGTCCCAGAGGAGCTAAATGAAGACCCACAGATGCTTAGAGAGGAAACCACAGGCATCAGAAGCTGGAAGCCAAAGGCCAGCAGATGCCAGCCACGTGCCTTCCCATGTGACAGACATTGCCTTTCCTGAGTCAGGGCATCTTTCTCTGGACACCTTAGTTTTGACATATTTATGGTGTAGGGCAGGGGAGTCAGGCTCGTAAGCTATACTGTGTGGGTTCCTGCACCCAGGGACCAGGGTGGCCAGGGAGGGCAGGGGGCCCAGGAAGGGGGCGTGTGCTCTTCACCAGTGTGGCCCACCACCAAGCATTGGGAAGGGGCCTGTGTAACGCAGCCGAGGGCTTTGGTGGTGCCTCCCAACTTACCCTGGCCAGTTGCCCCCTTTCTGTAGGGGACCATTCACAAAGGACACAAGCTGTGGAAAGAGCTCTCTGTACTCTGGTTCTCCCCACACCTCCGTTCTCTCGGGGCACCTTGGACTCTAAGCTGTGTGGGACTCACCTGGAGATCTTGTCACCTGCAGATCCTGATTCACCAGTCTGAGGTGGGGCTCGGTCTGCACCGGTCACAATCTCCGGGGTGGTACTGATGCTGCTGGCCAGGACCTAAGGGATATGCCCTTCTCCCATTTATGGTGAAGCTTGCACCTCGGTCTAAGGGCTCTTCAGTGGGAGCCGGGTGCCCTCAGGCCCCAGCTCAGCGGTCAAATGCAAGCTCCCAGGCCTCACTGCAGATCTTCTGAGACAGCAGCTCTGCGGGGGACCCAGCACGTGTGTGCAGCCCTCCACTGCCCAGCTCTAGCCTGGGAGCTCTGGTCGCCCAGGTGCACCAGCTTTTGGGCTCCCTGACTTTCCCCCTAGGGTTCGTGGGCCTTCTAGGGACTCAGCCCCCAGAAGGACTTCGGGCTGTGCCTCCAGCTGGTCCAGGGATGGAAGGACATGCCCTGGGGCCACTGAAGTGAGACCACACCATCCCTGTGAGCTTCTTAGCCCACTTTTCTGTCTCTGTGCATGTGCATTCCTTTTGTCCCTCACTTTTTTTGCTATCCCCTGCCCATTGTCCTCCACCCTGGGCTTCTGGCCCCTTGTTTGGTGCTAGAATGTAAGATGAAGCAATGCTAACCTCGCAGAGGCAGCGTGGACCTTCACAAAGGACCCGACCTCTCTGAGCAATCATGGAAACCTCCCTCACACATTTGAAAATGATTCGCGCATCAGAGCCGTTCCACCAGCAAATTGTGGGAAGTCCTCACCTCTCTCTACCCTAGAGAAGGAACCTGCTGCAAGAGGCCAAAACACTACCAAACTCTGCCTCCTTCTCCGTTTCATAGGCTGCTTCCTCTTCGGCGATTCCTGGACCCTTAGTTCTACTTCGCCCTTTGGAGTTGACAATTAGCTACACAGTCCAGCTGACCCGGACTCTCCTTGGGTCTCCCCCTTGGACGTGGTCTCTCGGGCCTAGTCCCTCTCCTGTGACACCACCTAGGCCCAATTAAACCTTCCAGAAGACTAGCCTAGGTCCATGGTCCTGGACAACGATGGTCCTAATTCCTTAACATGGTTTTCAGTGGCTCTTAGGTTTCAGTGTCACCTTAAGAGACCCTGACCCCTGACCTTCTCCCACCCCAGGTCTCTAAGCAGGCAGGAGCAGCTACTGTGTCCATTCTTGCACTCCCCCCATCGAGGTTAAGGAACCGAGTCGTGGAGCATGGCTGTGTCAGGGGCCATTGATCATGGCAGCCAGGGAGCTGGTGCCGCCCTTGCCAGCCCACGGGGTGGACCCTAGCCCTGGGTCTCCTCCTGCATACCTGAGGCTCGGGGCTGGTGGGCTTGGGCTGCAGATCGCGGATCCAGCTTTCCTGAGATCCCACATCGCATTACTTCCACGTGCTGTGGCATTCACAGGTCCTTCCGAGAAACCAGCCTCAGCCCTCAAAGCTCCCAGGACCAGTAGCTACTCTACTCTTTTATCCAGAGAGCTGTGCTTTGCTGGCCTCTTTCCTACTTTTCCAGGTTAAATTCCTTCTTCCTGAATGTTTGAAGGTTGTAGAAAAGATCCTCTCCCTGGCAAGGAAACCCAAAAGCAACAGGTAGGAGAAACACACTTAGGCTGCTGCCTGAGAAGCTGTCTTCTTTCCCGGCCGCTGTTGAAATGGCTCCCTCCCTCCGTAAGGCACTGCCTCCTCCGCAGGTGATAAGCAAGAGAGGCCAGGCCCCTGGCTCACAAATGTTGATGTTTTTAATTGCCATTTTTCCAATGCTTCTGTTGCTCATTTGACTACGTTTAAAAATGGCAATTTTGTCAAAAAGTTTTACCAACAAAGCAAACGTCAAATTGTAGAAAATTGCCAGCAATGTAACAGACGGTGAGCTCGTAGTCTTAAAGTCTGAGTGCAAACAGCTAAGTGAGAAAAGCTCGGCGTCATGATCTGCGGGAGGGAGAGTGAACGTACTTAGTAAACAAAGAGCAGGGTCTGACCTCCATAATACCTACAGGTTGGCCAACTATCAAACTGAAAAGCTGAAAAGGCAGGGCCATATCCAGTCTTACCTGGGTGCAGAGACACAGCTAATCCTGTCACTGCTGGTGGAAGAGTGAATTGGCGCAAATGTTCTGGAAGGCAGTTTTACAATATTTATCAAGATATTTAGATATATTCATACCCTTTGATTCAATAATTATACTTCCAAAAACATATCCTAAGGAAATGATTCAAGATGCAGACAATTTATGCATGCAGACTTTTATCCTGGTGATATTAATTATATTGAAAATATGTAAATCATCTAGCTAATAGTAGGGAACTAGTTAGATAAGTTTTGGGAAATCATTATTAACAACATTTTTTAACCACTGAAAGAATTTCTAAAAAGAAGATGCTTGTGAAAATGATTAAGTTAAATAAACGGAAAAAATTCCTAATGTAGTATGATTCAATGATATTTAAAAAATAAAGATTCATTTTTAAAAAGGCTGAAGTAAAACACGTCAAAATTCTAACGATGGTCATTTCCAGTTTTTAGGACTGTGGACAGCTTTTTTTCTCTTACTTATCCTTATTTATGCATATTCCTCAGTGAATTTACATAAAACTTATTTTAAAAATTACATCCACTTTTAAATCACCTACCCTCCACCTCCCACCTTCTTTGCAGAAGTCATTAATGCTAACAGGTTTGTACTCTTCCAGTCTCTTTCTATGCAACTATGCACACTGAAAACAAACAACAGAGGCTGGTTTTTATTTATTTGTTAATTTGGGGGGGTGGGGCTGAGGTTGATATCCTATCTCCTATATCTTGTTTTTCACTAAACATTTTGCTGATATTTTCATATGACATTTAGCTCAACATATTTTTTCCCTTTTTTTTTTGTGGCATGAGAAGTTTGACCTTTAATTATAAACACTTTAGGGTGATGAATTCACACAGCTAATGAATGAGTGAGGTGGGTGTGTCCTACGTAAGGACATTTTCAGACGTGGAACTAACAGCCCATGCCTCTGTGAGTCTCTGCCTGTGACGGAGCACCAGCCATCACCAGCCAGTCCCCAGCCCTGCCACGGCAGTGAGGTCAGGGCTGCAGACTCCAGGTCAGTGGGCCCCGCCCTTGGGGATACTGTCCTATGGCGTAGCCTTGTCCAAATCGTGGGGAAGGCTGCAGTCGCTTGGGCACTTCTAACGCTCATTTGAGAGCATCATGACACTTGCGTTGAACAACAGTTTTACGCATTCAGAGGCTCCTTCCAACAACATTTTGACGGACTCCTACTATTGAGCCCTGGCTTCCAAGGTTGCAAAGGCCAGCTCGCTGTGCCTAATTTCTGGGACTAGCACAATAGAGTCTTCCACCGCAGTTGCCTCTTGTAATAGAACTTGGGCTTTCCAAGCTTGAGGAAATCTGAAGGGAGTTCTATAAATCCCCCCCGTTGGCTCCTGGGTCTCTGTTAGGATGGGGACTGTCCGGTTTTATGTGGCTTTAGTTCTCTTAGTTCCCTAATCCATAGAAGCCTCCACCCCGCCTGCGAGGGCCGATGAATTGGCATTCATTAGGTGAGGGGAGAAGGAGGAAAAGGAGGCAGGGAAGAGGAAGAAAAGAGAGACGTGGCTGAAAGACTGACCTTTGATTTCCTTCTCTCCTTTCATTTCGCTCACCAGCTGCATCGTCAGGAGCTCGGGTAGCCTGTTGGTTCTCCCTGTCCTGTTTGCTGCCATCCCCAACCAGGGAGCACTGAGGCTGGAGCAGGCGCTGCGGGTTCACGGAACCATCCCGTGTACCTCTCCTGGGATCAACGGCTTGACCTGGGCTCGGGCCCTGCTGCAAGGCCCACCGCAAACCAGCCCGCCCGTGCACGCGTGAACAAGTCTCCACACTCACGCAGCTCCGACCGGGTATCTATCCACTCCACTGTCCTGCTGAGGACTTCCTTCTTTCTTTCTCTTTTTTCTTTTTCTTTTTAGGATTTAAACATCATTCTAAGAAACTCAGACAGCTGAGTCTTTGGATTTGCTTCTTAAAACAAAGCAAAGTAATTTTTGTTTTGCATTTCGTTTCTGCCTGCTGTTGGAGTGCACATATTTGCAGCAGGCTGGGGCCATCCCAGAAAATGTGCCTGCCTTATAAATGGATTCTATTTCCGTGGCTAAGAAATTGATCTGCAGCACATGGTCAGGGACGATTTCACAGTAGGCTGACCATGCCTGTACCTAGTCAAGGACACTGGATTGCTTTAGGAATATGAAGCTCGGCACTTAGAGACCTGGAGTCCAAAGGTCAGCTGGGAAAGCTCAGTTTATTACAACAGACACAGTGAAGCCAGCTTTGCTACAAATACACCTATTCTGAATACCAAATGCTGAGAATATGAGCTGCTTCCCTCGTACTTCTTTTTGCATGAGAATGCCTCAGCCAAGGATCCTTGGTGTGTGCTGTTTGTTGTCTGCAAAAATTATAATTTATTTTTGTAGAAATTTTCCATTTGCTGTCACAAGTGGGTGGTGGAGAAATCTAGCATAATATGATTCACATACCGACGTTTATAAAGTGAAAGAGAAATGATTCTCGGGCGGAAAGCTGTCTACTTTAATAACCTCTTAGACACCTTCAGAAACCAGCTTGCTGGACGTTATTGAAGTGTCTGGTTATTCTTAGTGTGAGTGACTGACAGCGCTTCCTTGTGGGACCCCCCTAACCAGCTCCTTGGAATTGCCTGTGGCTTCATCTGCACTCAGCCTGGCCCCACTGCACCTAGAAGCAGCTCTCTATTTCACTCAAAAATAGATATTAAAACAAAACAGTGTGGAATATGAGCACCTATAATATTCTTTCCAATCCAATCTGTTGTTTATTTATAGCCTACGGAACGATATATAGATAATTGTTTACTTTGACAATGACAATATTTTAAAGAAGCACAGGGGATTTTCACCTATTGAAGATTGCACATTTCTTACAATTTTAGACTGTGACCCATCCTGCAAATGTTAACTCTCTTTTTTGTTTACCTCCTTGCTTCATTGCAGATACTCATTTTTTTTTTATTCAGTCTCGTGTATATTTTTGTGGAATTTCATTTTCTGGAGAATTACACAAGGGCTTTCTCAAAATCGAGAGCTGGATTATTTCTGTCATTTCTTATAAAGGTGATGTTGGGAAAAAATGCTTCCAAGTTTATCTTCAGGGGGTGAGTAGGGAGAATTTTGGATCAGGGAATTTGCCCAAAAATGATGTGGGGTGGAAATTCCTAGATAGAAAGGAAAGGTCCCTTCATTTACACATGTGCAATCTAACTCTTAGCACTCTCCTGCAAGATGTCACTTATTTTTTTTTTTTGCTTGTCACTATGCATTTTATTTGCTTTCATTTTTTTTCCTCCAAGATAAGGTAGCAAAAGTAATAAATAAATATTTATTTATTTTTTGCATGGGCAGGCACCAGGAATCAAACCCGGGTCTCCAGCACAGCAGGTGAGAACTCTGCCACTGAGCAACCACTGCCCACCTGGTAATAAATATTTAAGAAATAGGCTTCAAAATTTTCAAGCGCAGAAAGATCGTTTTCATGTTTCAATTCTAATGTATCTATAAAAGTTTATTTTGAATTAAATACAGCTTTATTTTATGGACTATCTTTTAAGACAGTGATTTAGCTCTAAGGAAAAATATCAGTAAGATTTTCTCCCCTTTATTAAGCACTGCAAATCACTGAACTTAAATTACTGGTAATGCTTTAAAAATGACGGACAGCATTATTAAATGCAACCTATGAATGGGCGTTCCAACTTTAACATCCCTCACAGTAAGTGTGGTTGTCCATTCAAGAATAGGGAAACCGAGGCTCAGAGAGGTGACATGCTCTGCCCCTCAGTCTAGAAAGGCAAAACACCAGGTTTCAAATCCGTGTCAGTCCAGTGAGAAATATTGTACTTTGTGCATAATTGTTAGTTTCCATCGTGTTCACTTACAGATGTAATTTGAAGTTGTCTCTGCTGTCACCAGCACGTGAGCATCTTATTTCTGGACAAGGACCAGTTGTTGAGGATGTTGCAAAGGGTACTTTCACTTTGTGAAAGGTTAGACCAAATACCGGAAAAGACTCACCTTATTACTATTATTTTATGATCACTACCTGGCAGTTTCAGTAAACAAGCAGTTGCCCATGGGTCTTGCTTTAATTCACAGCCAGCGATTTCCAAAGAGCCCTTGACAGTGTCTGCAACCCCACTGTATTGCTTTACTGTCCAAAACGCCTCGCTCACACTTTCTCCTTTAACCCCTAACACCTCCACTTCCACGTTCATGTGGCACTGCTGTGGCCTCCTGCTGCACTGAGAATTCATTAGAAATACTTAGAAGGAAATTCTCATTTTATCACCTTCCAATTTACCAATCTACCTTCATCTATATATGCTCTCTCAGTTTTCACTCCCATAAAGGTTAATCTCTTCACTTATATCGTGAATTCCATTTCCTCTTATTCTTTCAATAATTTCAATCCTATAATTAAGCCCTCTCTCCTTGAACTTTCATCATTTCACTCCAAATCCTTCTCACCCACCTATAAACATGCTCCAGTATTTCTTAGTCTGAAACACCAAACAGAATCTGACCCTTCCAGGCACTAGCAATGCTCCCCTCTCTCTTCTACTTCTCAGCAAAGCTTCTGAGTCTACTTGAAAATTTGTTATTTCCATTCTCCCTTTCTTTCCTGGACTTACTCCATCTGCACTGCTGTCCACACCACACTCTGAAGTTGCTCTCATCAAGGCCACCACTGCCGAGGGCTCTGAGTCCAGTCTCTTCTGCATCCTGATCATCAGCAGCAGCCTACATGCAGCAGCTGGCACAGCCAACTCCTCCTGTTGTCATGCTCTCTCTGGTTGCCATGGCACCATCCCTTCGGGTGGTCCTTTCTTTATCTTTAGTCTATCTTTATCAATTTTGCTGACTTCTCCCCTCTGCTAGATCCTAAATGTTTGAGTTCCTTAGAACTTCCATTTTTCTCTAGCCACACTCTCAACTTTCTTAAATACAATTGATGGAATGTTTAGTCCCATTTTTATATCTCCAGCTCCAACTTCTTCCATGAGCTCTGAACTCATATGCAACAGCCGACTCCACCTCACCATCTGGTTGTGTGACACATTCCAAAACACACGTGACCAAAGCAGAACTTTCCATTTCTCTAAATCCTGACCCTAAACTTATTTCTCCCAAAGCCATCCTCATCTCAGAAAATTGGACCTCACTATCAGTTGTCTAAGCCAGTCCTCTAGGAGTCACTTATTTTTCTTTGATATAGAGTATGTTGTATTCATTTACTGTATACAGAATATTGTATGCTTATCACAGAAAACATAAAGAAAGAAGAAAACAAACAAAAAACCCACAAATCTACAAGGGACCACTATCAACTTGCTACAGACATTTCCAGATGCTTTTCTATGTTCTGTTACAAAAGTAAGATTTTATTGGTCATGATTCCATCAGTTTCAGGAGAGAGAATGCCAATTCAGACTAGTCTAAGCAAGAAGTGAATTGACTAGCTCACCCCACTGAAAAGTTCAATGGGTGAGGCTGCCAACCCAGGGCCAAATCAAGTAAGCACCCAACCCGTCGGGGCAGCACAGCCCCTCCCAGGTCAACCCAGCACACAGGGTGCTGCTCTTCTGTGAGTTCCCAGGTCCAAGGAAGAGTCATTGGCCCCACAGGGTCACGTGACCTCTCCAGAGCTGGTCATCATGCAGGGGGTTACTCAAGCTGGTAAACACTGCCCATCCATATGCCCCACCAAAGAGGGAGGGAAATGCCTCCAAAGAAATGCTGAGTAGACAAAATGCTCGGTGTTCATACCAAAATAAAGTATTTTACCCTGTTTCTCTCATTAGTAAGTTATCATGAACATCTTTCCATGTCAACAAATGTAACTTAATTAACACCGTTTTCATGAGAGCTGTGTGAATGATTAAAAATCTACATAACCATTCCCTATGGATGGACATTTAGGTTGCTTTTTATTTTCTTTAAGACAATTAGTATCAAATGAATATCTCTTTAAATTTTAGAAATGAATTTTTTTGGGACTTATGAACAGGAGAGGATTCTTCCCAGTAGCAGCTGGTGGGGAAATGGAAGTTAGAGCTTTGCAATGGGGGCGGGGGGAGTGCAAGGGCTTTAGGTGTTCAGAACAAGGGTTTTTTGTTTGGTTGGTTCCTTTATTTATTAATATATATTAAATATATAATGTATCGTGTTATCATCCAAAGTGTACAATCAATGGTTCACAATATAATCATATAGCTGTGTATTTATCATCTCAATCAATTTTATTTTCTTTTTTGTGAAAAATAATATATATACAAACAAGCAATAAATTTCAAAACACATCACAACAATTAGTTGTAAAACATATTTCAGAGTTTGGTATGGGTTACAATTCCACAATTTTAGATTTTACTTCTAGCTGCTCTAAGATACAGGAGACTAAAAGAAATATCAGTATAATGATTCAGCAATCATACTCATTTGTTAAACCTTCTTTGCATAACTCCACCATCACCTTTGATCTATCTCTCACTCTTTAGGGGTGTTTAGGCTATGTCCATTCTAGCTTTTTCATGTTGGAATGGGTTGTTGGTAATATGGGGCAGGGAGATGAAACTAGTAATGTTCTGGAGAGGCTGGCCATTCTACGTTTTAGGGTAAGGGTTTGAGTGAAGACTTCCAGGAGGGTCTCATGACACAGGTGTTCATTATCAATTATGATTAAGGGAGGAGAGTTTCAATCGATGCCTTGTTTAGACATCATTTGTATATTCTTTCTTCTTGAGGACTGTGCCAGATTGAACCTATTGTGCACCCCAGACAAGCCATGTTCTTTAATCCTGATTGAATATTGTTGGTTTGAATCTTTTTTAATAAATTGTTTCCATGGAGAAGTGATCCACCCAATTGCAGGTGGAACTTTTTAATTAGGTTGTTTCCATGGAGATGTCTCTATCCATTCAAGGTGGATCCACTTACTGGACTCCTTTAAGAGGGAACTATTTTGGAAAAAACTTCAGAGCTGAAACAGACAGAGACATTTGGAGTTGCAGAAAGAAAACACCCCCAGGGAAGATATTTTAAATAAGAAACCAGGAGAGAAAGCTAGTAGATGCTGCCATATGCCTCTGCATGTGATAGAGAAACCCCAAACGTCATTGGCCCTTTCTTGAGTCAAGATATCTTTCTCTGAATGCCTTCGTTTGCACATTTTTATGTCCTTAGAACTGTAAACTTGTAACTTAATACATTCCCTTTATAAAAGCCAACCTATTTCTGGTATATTACATTTCTGGCAGCATTAACAAACTAAAACAAAAAGGTTTGGTGACCTTTAATGTCTGTCCCAGTCGTGGAGGTGGCTACATGCAATGACCTGCTCTCAGTGTGGAGGGGACCCTGGGCTCTGGGTCTCCACAGTCTGCTTTGACCACAGGACAGACATTGCATCTATATTCCATAGCAACAATATAAGAGACAGCAGAACACTAGAGTTCCCCCCTCCCCCCACAGAGATAACTCCACCACAAAGAGATGCTGCTATCTCCAAGAAAGGGAATTAAACCATTTCCTAATTACTTGGAGTATGGAGTGGAGAGTTATATAAGGTAGTAGGGACAAAACTGCTGTCCTACATGCAATGTCCTGTAAGTGAATTTTTTGTTTTTTAGATTTTCTGATGCATTGAATTTGGCCAGGCCAGCAGAATTTTCCACATAATCTGATTTGCAGGGGTCACAGTCCAAGGAGGGTCAGTAGTGCCTGAATATGATCAGTCGGTGCAAACTTGGTTTTGATTGTAGGCATGAGTTACCACTCAAGACTGCTGTGCTTGCTCAGCACAAATTGCTTTTCCAGGATGGCTATATCTCAGTTCTTCCCCTTTCCATAATTTTGACCAAAAGCCAAGGCGCATTCATTTAGAATGTTGCTTCTGCACAGACCCCACACAAAGCTAGTGTCAGTGCTGGCCACATCCAATTCATGGGGTAGGTCTGGCTCTACACCCCCCCCAGGGCTTACACCTGTGCTATCACCCTGTTTGCCTTTTCAAAATCAGCCTGCTGGAGGTCCTCCTATTTCCAAGTACAACCTTTTCTAATCAGCACTGTGATAGTTTGACAGAATTGTGTACTACAGAAAAGCCATATTCCTTAATCCTGATTCAACATTACAGGGTAGAAACCCTTTTGATTTAGATTATCTCCACAAAGTTGTGAGACTCTCAGTTGTGGGTGTGGCCTTTTGATTAGATTACCTCAGTGAAGATACAGTGCACCCAAGTGTGAGTGTAGCCTTTTGGTTACATGGAGATGTGGCCCCACCCATTCAACATGGGTCTTGATTAGTTTACTGAAGTCCTTTCAAAGGGGAAATATTTTGAAGAAACCTCAAATGCAGATGCTTGGAGAATGGTTGCTTCAGAGCTGACAGAGACATGGATGTTTGGAGATGCTTGGCGTGCTGACAGAGAGAGCAGATACCTAGGCATGGGCAGAGCCCAGCAGATGTTGCCATCCACCTTTGAGACCCTAAGCAAGCCAGAACCCAGAGTTGTGTCCTGGAGTTGCTAAGCAAAGGCCTACAGAAGCCAAATGAGGAATCCTCACAGGAAACAGTAGCTGAAAGTAACAGACCCCAGAAGCAAGGGACCAGCAGATGCCAGCCACCTGCCTTCCTAGCTGACAGACATGTTCCAGATGGCATCAACCTTTCTTGAATGAAGATAACTTACTATCGATGCCTTAATTAGGACATTTTTGTAGCCTTAGAACTGTAAACTTGTAACTCTTTAAGTTCACTTTATAAAAGTCATCCCACTTCTGGTATATTGCATTCTAGCAACTTTAATAAACTAATACAAGCATATATAAACATTTTAACATTCGGGCTAAGTGAGGAACAAAAGGTTTCCAATACCTTAACACCCCCAAGAAAACCATTAGTTGTTTTGGCATATGCAGCACTGGAAAACATTGTACCTTGTCAATTACTACAGAAGGAATCATTTTTGTTTTACCCAACCATACAGCACTTAAAAGAATTTCACAGGACAGCCAGGCATTGCAGTCTGTCATGATTAATTGCCCATACCTGACTCTCATGTGAGATAGCAATGAGCCTGAGGCTTCTTTTAGTTCTGAAAGAGAGTTACTTGTTAACATACTTCATCAATATAATGAAATAGACTTTTCCACTTAGCCAAATACTTTGCCACAAGGCTGTGACAGATGGTCAGGCTGTATAACCTTGTGAGAGCACAGTGGAAATCCTTGGTTATCCTTCCCAGGTGAAGGCTAAAGCAAGCTTACTGGCCTTATTTAAGGGAATACTAAAGAAAACATTAGTTAAATTTAAAACAAAGTGATCTTGATGTAATTGAGTGTTAATTCCCTATAGTAAAGAGGCAACCTTTGGGATTGCTGCATACAAAGATAGCATTATTTTATCCTTTCCTTCCTAAACCTCTCCCAAATGGCATTCTACCTTGGTAGCCATTCATAGGGCTTGAGACAGAGGCCATGCTATGGTTGCTGCTATTTGGTGGTCTTCTTTATTCTTGCTCAAATTTAGTTGTCCTGCTATCTGTTGCAAAATAGTTAGCTACACCACTAGAGTTTTCAGGGCATCCCCATACTCTCATGGTGGTTCCCATTCATCTGGGAGGGCATCCAGCCCTCACCACATGGACAATAGAGGCCACCTTGGGATATCCCCCATGGATTTTCTCTTCCAAAGACTTGTACCCACTATAGCCAGTGGCTCCTTGGTCTCTTGGCTGGCTCACCAATTGTTCCAACCCAGCTCTTGGAAGGTTTGGGTTAGGGCAACCCAAAGACCAAGAGACACATCAGGCATGGAATGAGATATGAATTTTATCAGGACTTATGAACAGGAGAGAGTTCTTTCCAATGGGAAGCTGATTGGGAAATGAAAGTAAGAGCTCCATCCGAATAGCCAATTAATTGAATATTTGTACACATTGAACTATTAACATGCCAAAATATTTGTAAGAAATGGAATTTCTGAGCCAAATGGCATGCACATGTTTAGGACTTTTGACAGATTTTGTCAACATGCCTTCTAGAAATGTTGTGGAAAGGTACACACCCACCAGCAAGATAGAAGATTATTGATTTTTTTCATATTCATAAAAAGAATGTTTTTCACCACTTTTGTCCAATCATATAAATACATGATTTCAATTCTTGCTTTGCTTTGCATTTGTCTGATTCTTGTGACACTCTACTAATTCACAAGTCCTTCTGTCCTTGCCCTATTTCCCAGCAGTAGAGCATTATGTTTCGAGCCACTGCAGACCCAGTGCTTCCAAATGTCTTCCTTGGGAAGCTATGGAGCAGCAGTAATAGCAAGAAGAAGAGTTGCAATAGTCTTCTGTGCTTGTCTGAAAGGATTTATGTACCCTATATTAGCCATGTTTTGATTCTGATCCAATCTTGTGGGAGCAACGATTTGTTTTAAACCCTATTCAGCACTGTATGGTGAACACTTGATTAGATTATCTCCATGGAGATATGACTCACCAATCGTGGGTATTAACTTTGGATTAGAGGGAGATGTGACTCCACCCATTACAGGTAGGTCTTGGTTAGTTTACTGAAATCCTTTAAAAGAGGAAGCATTTTGGAAAAGACTTGAGATTTCAAGAGGGCAGAGCCACGACAGATCTGTGAAGCAGAGAGCCTGTGCAGCTGACCTTTGCAGATGAAGAAGGAAAACACCCCTGGGGGAGCTTCATGAAACATGAAGCCTGCAGAGAAAGCTAGCAGACATCACCGTGTTTGCCACATGCCTTTCCAGTTGAGAGAGAAACCCTGAACATCATCAGCCTTCTTGAACCAAGGGATCTTTCCGTAGATGCCTTAGATTGGACATTTCTATAGCCTTGTTTTAGTTGGGACATTTTCAGGGCCTTAGAACTGTGGACTTGCAACTTAATACATTCCCCCTTTTAAAAGTCATTCTGTTTATGGTATATCACATTCCAGCAGCTAGCAAACTGGAACACCATCATTTACTGAGTCATAGCAGAGGCCAAGCACTGCGCCTGACAGCCTTCACTGTTGTCTCATCCCACCTGACTTACCAGCTGCCCACCTTGCCTCACCTTGCTCCCCTGTCAGCCTACCTCTACGAGTCACACAGACCTTTCTGCACTCAGTTATGGTCAGCTGGCTGTAAGTCCTTTGCTGTTTTGTTCCTTCTCCTGGAATATTCTGCCATTGGATATTTGCCCACAACCTCTCCCACATTATCCAGGTTTCTGTTTAATTACCATGCCTACAACGCAACCCTCCTCCATCACCTAATTGAGAACAGCCCCTGCCTCCCCCAACCTGGCCATGGCCCATGAGTCACGTGGCTTTGTTGTCTTCCCAGTGTTCATCGTTTTCTGAAATTGTTTGTTCTACATTTTTGTATTCCGATTGTCCCTTTCTCTCATTAGAATGTAAGTTTGGGCAACAAATGTCTATCAGAGAGATGAATAAATAAATGAATGAATGAGTGATCTCAGCTACTCAGGGTGGGGGGGAGACCCTGGAGTCAATCTCAACTCAGTTTTTATTTTTATCCCTATTTATGAATTTGATTTTCCTCTTGTAAACTCTATTGACTTTCCCCCATTTTCTTTTGCAGTATCCCTAGTCTCATGTTCTATTACAAATAGACAATTTTAAAACCCTACTAAATGCCATGACTTTTTCAGTTTCTCTTTGTACTAATTCTTCCTGTAAACCAATGCCAAATTAGTGTTCCTGTAAAAGAGATAGAAAAGAAATGCCATTTAAAAATCAAAGCTAGTTATAACTTTCTTTTCTGACTAGAAGAAATCATATCAGTAAGGGAATAAATTGGTGTATTGTTCCCTTCCCCTTACAACAGCTAATTGGGGAGGGCAAAGGGAATTATAGTCATCTTAGAGTATCTGACCGTCTTTTGGTTCTGTTAAAGGGCATCGTCTGAAGAATGCCTTTCACCTTGGCAGAGTGCAATGATTAGAAGTGGAATATGCAAAAGAAAATCCAGAGCCCTGTAGGAGGTTGAAAACTGAGATCCCTTGTGTCATAAAGTAAGGGTTGAGAAAGTCCAAAGGAGGGAACCAAATAGGGGACACAGAGTTCGGGAGAGGTGGAGCAGATAAAATAACATGGTGACATAAGAGCCCTTGGTGGCTACAAATGTTCATTAAGGACTGCCATCCTCATGTAATAGAAGCTTTGAGGGGAGAGCATAGGAAAAGGGTCTTGAGTCACATTTGGAGTGAAGTGGCCAGACCAAAGAAAGAATATGTTAAACAATGAAATATATCTATTAAGTTAGCTCAAGTCAGAGATGATGAGGAAAATGTCAGCCAACTCTTGCTTTGTCTTATTGGAGATTTGGGAAGAATGGGAATTTTCAGAAGAGGAGCTGTTTTTGGACCAGCCTCATTTGAAATTCTAAAAACAAGATATCTAATTGATCTCTTTGTTATGTTTTTCTTGTTTTTTTTAGGTGCATGGTCCGGAAATTGAACCCGGGTCTCCCACATGGAAGGTGAGCATTCTACCACTGAACCACTGTGCACCGCTTTGTTATGTTTTGAAAAGGCATTTTCCACCTATTCACCCTCTACTAGGTAAGAATTAGTGACTCTCTTTCGCTATCAGAGCACAAACTTCTTAGCCAACATTCTAGACCTCCACATGCTGGCGCTTACTTACCTTTGCAAACTGATCTCCAGACTCTACCTTACATGAACCATCTTCTTCAAACCAAGTGGCTGGTCCAAGACCAGAGCATGTGTTTTTTTGTTCCATATTTTGAATTACTTTGGAATAATGTTAAGGGTCAGGATTGTGCCAGGGAGAAAATGATAGAAGGTATTCCTTCAAGGCTGCTAATTCCAAGCCATTTCCATTTGTGGAAGAAAGTTGTTTCAGTTGCTGAAGCTGCCAAAATGAAATATACAAGAAATGGATTGGCTTGTATAAAGGGGATTTATTAGGTTACACGTTCCAATTCTAAGGCTGTGAAAATGTCCAAATTAAGACACCAAGAAGAGTATACCTTCTGGGAGGGAAGGCAGCCAGCACTGGGGATATCCCTGCCAGCTGGGAAGTCATGTGGCTGGCATCTGAAGTCTTTGCTCCCATCTCATTGCTTTCAGCTTCTGATTCCAGTGGCTTTCTCTCCAAGTGTCTGTGGGCTCTCATTTAGCTTCTCTGGGGCAGACTCTGGATTTCATCACTTAGCTTCCCTTGGCTTTCTCCAGGTTCTGGCTGTTTCTATGAGTCCTTGTTTAGCATCTTATAGGTATTTCTGTCTGAATCTCCAAATAGCTGTGTCTGTTCTCTGTGTTGGCTTTCCCATAAGCTGTCTCTCTTATAGGACTCCAGTAAACTAACTAAAAACCCACCTTGAATGGGCAGGGCTATGTCTCCATGGAATAATTGAATCAAAAGGTCCCACCAAACAATAGGTCTGCCCCACAAGATTAGATTAGGATTAAGAACATGGATTTTGTGGGGTACATATAGTTTCAAACCAGCACAAATTGATTTAATTAATAATTCACCCAATATTTTAATGTTGGACAGTTTTGTGAGTTTTGCATTTTCACTAACTCTCCAGGAGAAGATGAACACTTTAATTAAAAAGGGAATTGTTATCTAGTGATGAACTTGCAGACACTGAGGCAGAGAGAAGATAGGAAGATGGAGAGCTGCCGGATTCCCCAAATGGCACAATCTCATGCACTCTGTCTTGCTTTGTTTCAATTTAAGGCTATTTATATCCCTATCCATAACTGCTGCCTCCTTACAGATTCCAATTTTTACAGCAGTCTCTTCCATTTGATGGTTGTGTTGTGTTAACATTTTATATCATGGATTAATCCCTTGTTTTCCATAGTTCACAGTTACTGTGGTTGGGTTTGAAGAAGACTCGTTTTCTGATGAAAATGGAGTTATTCTTCTGAACAATGTCTCCTGGGACACATTCAGATGGACTAGTTGAAGTTGTTTCAAACGCCATTATTTTGTTACATTTAGAAATCCCAACAGTGGATCTCATAGTCTCTCTAAATTATAAGTAATAAATATTAAATTCCTTGTATTTCTCTACAGAAAAACACTTCAAATATATTTAACAGAGAAAAACCAAAAAATGAGGAAAAATCCTTTTCTAAATCCTTGTTTAAACTTCTCTCTTAAAAACTTTTGCTGTATCCTTCTTATTGAACCATTTTTGCATACTTTACATTAAATTGCATTAAATGGTAGAAGTTGGTGAAATTAAAATTAGCAACATTTATTTATCATAATTTTTTCTGTTGTAGAGGTGGGATATCAAATATTATGCATTTATTTACATTTCAATTCTGCACAACATGTTGGTTACAATTCATGCATTTATTCTACAAAATGTTAATTCAAATATTTTAAGTACAAATAAACACAGTGGAAAGATTTTTCCCCTTAGGAAATAATGTTCCAAATTGTCTGATCTTGTGTGTGGCCACACTTCGTCACTGCTTCAAAGGTAGCTGGTCACCATCTGTGTGTAACATTCCTCGAATGCTAATGTGTCATTGCACAGTTAAAACATCCCCATGGTAAGATTAGCTGTTAGAACATTCTGGACTAAAGCAGCTTAAGGTAGGAGCAGGAGCAGGTGTTCCTGGTGTACTTGCAGCGCAGCTCTTTGTACCTGGTGTACTCGAAGCCCAGCTCTTTGTACCTGGTGTACTCAAAGCCCAGCTCTTTGTACCTGGTGTACTCGAAGCCCAGCTCTTTGTACCTGGTGTACTCGCAGCGCAGCTCTTTGTACCTGGTGTACTCGAAGCCCAGCTCTTTGTACCTGGTGTACTCGAAGCCCAGCTCTTTGTACCTGGTGTACTCGAAGCCCAGCTCTTTGTACCTGGTGTACTCGAAGCCCAGCTCTTTGTACC
>PVIY010019218.1:0-46273 GCA_004026745.1 Myrmecophaga tridactyla
AAGAAATACTAAAAGGAGTTCTGCCAGCTGAAAAAAAAAAAAGACAAGAGAGGGATGTCTGGAGGGGCACAGAATTGAAGAGTACCACTAACAGTAATTTAAAGAATACAAAAAGAAAGAGGGAAAAGAATATATGAGAATAAATAAAATAAAAACAATAAGATGGTGGATTCAAGAAATGCCTTTTCAGTAATAACTTCGAATGTGAACGGACTAAACATACCAATTAAAAGATACAGATTGGCACAATGAATTAAGAAACATAATCCAGCTATAGGCTGCTTATAAGAGACTCATCTTAGACACAAGGATACAAATAGATTGAAAGTGAAAGGATGGAAAAAGATTTTCCACACAAGTTGTAAACAAAAGAAGCAAGAGTAGCTATACTAATATTGGACAAAACAGACTTTAAATGTAAAGACATCATAAGAGACAAAGAAGGACACAATATACTAATTAAAGGGTCAATTCACCAAGAAGATAGAATAATCATAAATATTTATGCTCCCAATCAAGGAGCTCCAAAGTACAAGAGACAGACACTGGCAAAATTGAAGGGAGCAATAGATGTTTCAACAATAATAGTAGGCAACTTCAATACACCACTCTCCTCTATACTAGAACAACCAGACAGAAGACCAACAAGGAAACAGAGAAGTTAAATAACTTGATAAATTAATTAGACCTAACAGACATACATAGGTCATTTCACCCCAAAGCACAAGGATAAACATTCTTCTCTAGTGCTCATGGAACATTCTCTAGGATAGATCATGGGCACAAAATAGGTCTTTATAAATTTAAAAATACTGAAATTATTCAAAGCACTTTCTATGATCACAATGGGATGAAGCTGGATCTCAATAATCACCAAAGAACAAGACATTCACAAATAAATGAAGATTAAATAACACACTCTTAAACAACCAGTGGGTCGAAGAAATTGCTACACAAATCAGTAGCTCTCTAGAGATGAGTGAAAATGAGAATACAACTTATCAGAACTTATGGAATGAGACAAAGGCTGTGTTGAAAGGGAAATTTATTGCCCTAAATGCCTACATTAAAAAACAAGAAAGAATAAAAATTGAGGACTTAATAGCACACCTGGAAGAACTTGAGAAAGAACAGCAAACTAACCCAAAGCAAACAGAAGAAAAGAAACAAAGATTAAAGCAAAAATAAATGAATGGGGGAACAAAAGAAAAATAGAAAGAATCAATAAAACCAAAAGACAGTTCTTTTAGAAAATCAATAAAATTGATGGGCCAATAGCAAGACTGGCAAAGAAAAAAGAGACATGATGCAAATAAACCAAATCAGAAATGGGAAGCGTGTGTTACCACAGATCCTGAAGAAATAAAAGAAATCATAAGAGGATACTATGAACAACTATAGGCCAACAAACTAGACAACTTAGATGAAATGGACAAATTTCTGGAGACACACAAACAAACTACACTGACTCAAGAAGAAATAGAAGATCTCAACAAACCAATCACAAGTAAAGAGATTCAATCAGTCATCAAAAATCTTCCTACAAAGAAAAGCCCAAGGCCAGATGGCTTCACATGGGGAATTTTATCAAACATTCCAGAAAAAACTAATACCAATCCTGCTCATACTTCTCCTAAAATTGAGGGAAAAGGAACTCTATCTAACTCATTGTATGAAGCTAATATCATTTTAATACCAAAACTGGGTAAAGATGCTATAAAAAAAGGAAAACTAAAAACCAATCTCCCTAATGACCATAGATGCAGAAATTCTCAATAAAATATTAACAAATCGAAACCAACAGCACGTTAAAAGAATTCTACACCATGACCAAGTGGGGTTTATACCAGGAATGCAAGGATGGTTCAACACAAGAAAATCAATTAATGTAATACAGCACATTAACAAACGAAAGGGAAAAAAATCACACGATCATCTCAATTGATGCTAAAAAAGCATTCAATAAAATTCAGCATCCTTTTCTGATAAAAACACTCCAAAAGATAGGACTCAAAGGTAACTGCCTCAATATGATAAAGGGAATATATGAAAAACCGATAGCCGGCATCGTACTCAATGAAGATAGACTGAAAGCTTTCCCCCTTAGATCAGGAACAAGGCAAGGCTGCATACTGTCATCACTATTATTCAACATTATGCTAAAGGTTCTAGCCAGAGCAATCAGACAGGACAAAGAAATAAAAGGCATCCAAACTGGAAAGGAAGAAGCAAAACTCTCATTATTTGCAGATGATATGACACCATACTGGGAAGATCCTGAGAAATCTACAGCAAAGTTATTTGAGTTAATAAACAAATTCAGCAAGGTGGTGTGATATAAAATTAATGTGCAAAAATCAGTAACATTTCTATACACAAGCCATGACCTAGCTGATGAGTCAGTTAAGGAGAAAAATCTGTTCAAAATAGGAACTAAAAGAATCAAGTACTTAGGAATGAGCTTAACTAGGGATGTAAAGGACTGGTACATGGAAAACTATACAACACTACTAAAGGAAATCTATTCCTTGCTCATGGATAGGAAGGTTAAATATAGTTAAGATATCAATTCTCTCCAAATTGATCTACAGATTCAACACAGTACCGACCAAAATTCCAACAACCTACTTTGAAGATTTGGAAAAGCTAATTACCTAATTCATCTGGAAGGGAAAGAGAACCCGAATAGTTAAAAGCATCCTAAAAAAGAAAAATGAAATGGGATGATTAACACCCCCAGACTTTAAAAACTATTATAAAGCCACAAAGGTCAAAACAGCATGGTACTGGCACAAAGATAGAAGCTTTGACTAATGGAATCGAATCGAGAGTGCAGAAATAGACCACCAAAATCTATGGTCAACTGATTTTTGACAAGGCCCACAAGTTCTCTGAACTGGGAGAAAATAGTCTATTCAATAATTGGGCAAGAAAGAACTGGGTAAAACTAGCCAAAAGAATGAAAGAGGACCCCTATCTTACACAAAAATTAACTCAAAGTGAATCAAACACCTAAATATAAGAACTAGCACCATAAAGCTTCTAGAAGAAAATGTAGGGAAACATCTTCAAGACCTAGTAATAGGAGGTAGCTTCCTAAACTTTACACCCAAAGCACAAGCAACAAGAGAAAAACAAGATAAATGGGAACTCCTCAAAATCAAATGCTTCTACACTTCAAAAGACTTTGTCAAAAAGCTGAAGAGGGAGCCAACACAATGGGAGAAAATATTTGGAAATCATATATCAGACAAAGGTTTGATTTCCTGTATATGCAAAGAAATCATACAACTCAACAACAAAAGAACAAACAACCCAATTATAAAATGAGTTAAAGATTTGAATAGGCATTTTTCTAAAGAGCAAATACAGATGGCTCAAAAGCACATGAAGAGATGCTCATTTTCACTGGCTGTAAGCAAAATGCAGATCAAGACTACAATGAGATACCACCTCACACCGATAAGAATGGCTGCTATTAAACAGGAAACTATAAATGTTGGCGAGGATATGGAGAAAGTGGGACACTTATGCTGGTGGGAATGTATAATGGTGCAGCCACTATGGATGACTGTTTGGCGGTTCCTTAGGAAACTAAATATCAAGTTGGCCTATGACCCAGCAATAGCACTACTTGGTATATATCCAGAAGAACTGAAAGCAATGACACAAACTGACATTTGCACACCAATGTTCAAAGCAGCATTATTCATAATCCCCAAAAGACAGAAACAAACCAAATGCCCATCAACAGACAGGTGGATCAACAAAATGTGGTATATACATACAATGGAATATTATGCAGCAGTAAGACAAAATGATGCCCTGAAGCACATGGCAAGATGGATGAGCCTTGAGGACACAATGCTGAGTGAAGTTAGCCAGACACCAAGGATAGATACCGTATGACTCCACTTTTACTGCCAGCATAAAGGTATTATAAGAGGCTTATAATACAGAATATAGGAGACTTAGAGATCCACAGAGATGGGTGAACCATTAGCTAATGAGGTTAAACTCCAATGTAAGGGAATAGATAGGAGTGAAGGTGGTTCTCTAGTGCATCTGTAAGTAATATTACCATATTGAAGACGAACAAGATTGAAAGGGGTTGTACAGGCCTACGTGTCCCACTGAATAACACTAGAAATATGGATTAGTTCTCATAAGAATTACTTCAAATATATGATTCTTGTACAAAGAGTGTTTAAGTCCAGGGCACAGGGGGAAACTGCTATTGCAAGCTTTGAGCTATGTTCAAAAGGAAACCATGAGCACTACCACGGCAACAGGAGAGGTACATAATAGGGGGAGGGATAAGAGTTAAGAGGAGGTTTAGATTTTCTATTCGGCGAGGGTGTATTTATTGGTTTCTTTCTCTTGGGAATGATGAAATTATCTAAAATTGAGAATGTTGATAGATTTTGGGCTTTGGGCCCTCTACATGATGCCCGATGAATGGAGGTGGCTGAAGGATGCACTGACGGGGAAGTAGATCGGCGAATGATGGTGTATGAACGAAGGCATGAATGAAGGTTGTGCTGCTACAAAGAGGAACAAAGTCGTGAGGCATGCAACAATGTGAATGAACATCTGGTGAGACAAAATAAGCCAGAAACAAAAGAATAAGAATGGTATGGTGACCTTCAGAAAATGCTTATAAGGAAACAGGGGCCTAGATTGTAAGCTTTTAGAGCAGACACATTAAGTCCGGAGTGGTGATTATTATTTCCGGATCTTAAGAGGCTGTTTTATATATAAAACCTGACATTTAGAGATAAGAACAAAGCCGAACAGGCTGGGGTTAAAGTAATTCAGAACATAAGGGTAAGGAAGATAATGTCTATATTTTAGAACCACACATACTCTTTGAGACCAATGGGAAAAAGGTTTATTTGGTCTGAAACTGAAATTTTCTGTAGTGCATAATCTAATTCAACCTATCTGTACAGCTCATTTGAACAACTGAAATACAGGGAGCACAGAATAAGAAAGAGGTCCTTTAATCCTGAACAGATTATTGTAATGCCTGGAAACATACTAGACTATATTAAGCAGATAATCAAAGTACTGGCAAAATCCCCTGAGGGATGGGAGAAAGAATATGGAACTATTAAACCTTACCATCAGGGAATCCCCTGATACTGTGTCAAACTTTAGGGACACCCAAATCAATAGGCCATGCTCTCGATCGTGAGGCTTACTCTTGTGAAGCTTATGTAGGTAGTAGAGAAGCTTAGACTACCGATAGGCATGCCTAAGAGTTACTTCTGGAGGACCTCTTTTGTTACTGAGATGTAGCCTCACTGTCCCTAAGCCCAACTCTGCAAGTGAAATCATTGCCTTGCCCCCTATGTGGGACATGACATCCAGGGGTGAAAGTCTCCCTGGTGACATGGGAGATGACTCCCAGGGATGAATCCAGACCTGGCACCATGGGATCAATAATTCCATCCTGACCAAAAAGGGGAAAAGAAGTGTAATTAATAAAGTATCAGTGGCAGAGAGAGTTCAAATAGTGTCGAGAGGCTACTCCGGAGGTTGCTCTTAACACAAGCTTCAATTAGATCTTGCTACCTATGATAATCTGCCCACCCCCAACCAGAATCATTCCAGCCAATCCTAAAGAACACCTAGGGCAATATATGATTCCACAAGGGTTCCATGCACTAGAGTAACTTTCCAGAAACCTACAACCTCCAGATGGGTCCCTGGTCCAGATAAGCCCTGAAATCTAGCCCAACCTCCCCAGAACATCAGATAGTTCCATCTCCCTACTCCATATTAGTGACAGACCCTTCCAATGTGAAAAACTTAGACTTGCAGTAGCCCAAACAACCTTAAGGAGAAGGATGGAAAGATCAAAGGTGATGGTGGAGTTATACAGAGAAGATAGGATTTAACAAATGAGTATGAATACTGAATCACTAAATTGATATCTCTTTTAGTCTCCAGTATTTCAGGGCAGCTAGAAGTAAAAAACTAAAATTGTGAAACTGTAACCCATGTTAAAGTCTGAAATACGTTCTACAACTAATTGTGGTGCTGTGCTTTGAAATTTATAGCTTTTTTGTATATATGTTAGTTTTCACAAAAAAAGAAGGAAACAAAGTCTATCGTGATGATAAAAAAATATTTATGCCCTCTAGCCTTCTATATTCTGGAGCAGCGAGAAGGAAAAATCTGAGAGGATGGTATGGTAGCCCATGACAAACTCTGGGATCTGTCCTATAAACTACTTGTTGAAGACTGCTTTGAAAACTATTCCTTTTTAATTTCTTTGTTTTGCATATATGTTATACTATACAATTTAAAAAGTTTAAAAAAAATGAAAAATATTTATATATATATATCAACAGCTAAAATTAAGATTTTCCCCATCTATTACTTTTACTTTTCCTGATCTGTTTTTTAACTTGCCACAATTCTGGAGAGAGTCTTCCTAGTTTCAATAATTCCAATTTGTTTTTCGAAGAGTTGGAGCCTCCTCCTAAATCATTAAACATGTTAATAATCAATAAAAATATTTAAAAAATCAAAAATAAAAACCCCATATTTAAATTACACTAAAAGACTGACTTCTGGAAAAGATTGCTGCTTGCCAAGGAAGTTTTACTATTATAAAGCATTTCTATTCTATGCATTTCTTCATTTTCCCTTCCAGGCTATCTATGTAGAGATGTGATCACATCATAATCCAAAACAGAAGAGCTTTTCAAATAAAATATAAATCAATATTTAAAAGACTATATAATTAAAACAAAAGAGTATTATCACCACCCCACTTAAAGGCTGTCTTCAATTTACCAACTGATTATGTCCTAAAACTACGTTTTCAAATCAGATGTTTGGAACTCATAACACAGCTTCCAAGAGAAAGTGTTAAAAATAAGAGTTATTGAAAAGATATTAAGCCCAAAAAGCAGATTACAAAATAATATATATAGTAAAATTCTATTTTGTAAGTAAAACTACTCAATTTGTAAAATAATATGGTCTGTAACCTCATTTTTGTAAAACAAACATCTACATGTATTGAATATTTTACATAAAAAGCAAGGAAGGATATGAAACAAAATATACTAAAAGTGGGTATTTCCTTCCCAAACTCCCATAACCACGTAGGAAAACATCACATAGACCCAAATTGGAAGAGATTTTACAAAACTTCTGACCAGTTATCCTCAAAACTGTCACGGTCATGGTAAACAAGGAAAAACTGAGAAACTATCACAGGCCAGAGAATGTTAGGAAACATGATGACTAAGTGCAATGTGGGATCTTAGATGCTGGAACAGAAAAAGGGTATTAGTGGGAAAAGAGGAGTAATCCAAATAAAGTCTAGAGAGTAGCTAATAGCAATGTTATCGATGATAGCTTCTTTTAGGTTGGATAAATGTATCATGAAAATATAAGTTACAAACAATGGGAAAATGTGGGTAAGGATATATGATAACTTCATCCTATATCTGCGAACTTTTCTGAACATTTAAAACTATTCCAAAAATAAAAAGGTTATTAAAAAATATTAAAAAATGGATATCTCTGGGTAATGGAATTAGAGATTATTTTTTAAATTCATCTCTATTTTTTAATTTTCCACCAAGCAACATGTTTCATTATCATAAAAAGCAAAAGGGAAGAAGGGAATATTCTAGATTAAGAGAAATTGAAGAGCCATAATAACCTAGAGAAATAAAAGACATTTGGGGAACAACAGGGGAAATCTGTATAAGGAGTTGATATTTGATGGTATTTTGAATTAATATTTTTTTTAGGTATGACAATTATGCTTATAAAGTTATGAAGGAGAAGGTTTTTTCTTAGGAGATACATGCTGAAATAGGGATGAAGTGCCAGCCAAGATGTCTGCCACTTACTTTCAGTTGGTTAGGGGGAAAAAAAATCTATCTGTAGACAGAAAGAGGGAGAAGGCAAATGTGGCAAAATTCTAGAAACTAGGTGGTGTTAATTATACTATTCATTCAACTTTGGTATAGCTTTGGAGATTTTCATAATATAAACTAACCAATTTTGTTTAAAGTGACTCAAAGCCCAAACTGAACCATAAAAGCTGTAATTTTCTCTTAAATATAAAATACATTCTAACTTCATGTATGCTTGATTTACTTTTTCCAAATAAGAACAAGTGATAGAAAGGATGATTTATTTCACATGATAAATTAGAGCTAATACTCAAGAGTGGGCAGTTTATACAGATCTTTGACTCATTAATTTTTAACTTCTCTCATTTTTCAAATAAATTTGTTTATTTCACTATACTTATATATTACCCTTTAAAGAATCTGGAAGGAGAATTAGATAACCCTAGCGAAGACACAGTTGGAGACTTAAAAGAAGTGTAAGAAAATGGGTCACGAGCAGAATAAGAGCAGATCTCATAGACGCATTCTGTGTATCCTAGAGTAGACACAGCTCATCCTACACCTGAGATCCAGTATAGACACATCTGCCCAAACCCCCTTTTCAAGTTGAGAAAGAAATGAAAATGCTGAGGCACAGGAGAAAGGCACTTTTTGCCTCTTACTGCTAATTGAATTTAAAATCCTTAAAATCATTTCTAGTTCTGAAATTCTTATTCTACATAAATCACCTCTACAACTTGCCCAACAGGGCAGAACCAGACCAGAGATAGGAAACTGGTCCTGATCATCTGCCCGATAAATAAATATGAAAAAGTCAACCTACAGAGCAAGGTTCAGAGTAGCTGGCAGAGACAGGCCAGAGAAGAGAGAGCAAATGTGGAAGGAAGGGAATCCCTCAGAACACAGGCTGTTGATGAGACTAGTAAGACACAGCAAAGCCGTGAGAAATAGGACAGAAAGTAGGAGTGATCACAGAAAGAGAGGGAAGTGGGGAAATAAGAAAGAGAGTTTAAGCAAGAAGAGAATTCATTCAAGAATTTTTGCCCAAGTGCCAGCAGAAAGATGACTTCCTTTCATCGAGGTAAAATGGAATATATACTTATATACTAAGGAAGGCATGAGAGACTTCCCTGTTTTGACGCAAAATCCTCTCAGATTATGAAAATTATCACTGTGACTGCTGTGAGATTGGAAAAGCCTATAAAAAGTTATGAGGCCCCCCTACATGGGACATGGCTCCCAGGAGTATAAATCTCCCTGGCAACATGGGACAGGACTCCCTCAATGAGGCAGGATCCAGCATCCCAGGATTGAAAAAGCCTTCTTGACCAAAAGGGGGAAGAGAGAAATGAGACAAAATAAACTTTCAGTGGCTGAGAGATTTCAAACAGAGTCAAGAGGTTATCCTGGAGGTTATTCTTACACATTATATAGATATCCCTTTTTAGTTTATGGTGTACTGGAATGGCTAGAGGGAAGTACCTAACGTTGCTGTGTTCCAGTAACCTTGATTCTTGAATATGATTGTATAACTACATAGCTTTCACAATGTGACTGTGTGATTGTGAAACCTTGTGTCTGATGCTTTTATTCAGACTATGGACAGATGAGTAAAAAAAATAAGGATAAAAAAATAAATAAATAATGGGGGGGGGTAGAGGGTAAAAAACTGGGTAGATTGAAATACCAGTGGTCAATGACAGGGAGTGATAAGGGATATGGGATGTATGAGTTTTTCCTTTTTATTTTTATTTCTCTTTCTGGAGTGATGTAAATGTTCTAAAAATGATCATGGTGATGAATATACAACTACGTAATGATATTGTGAGCCACTGATTATATACCATGTATAGAATGTATGTGTATAGATATTTCACAATAAAAATATTTTTAAAAGAAAAATTAGGAGGGAAGATATTTTTCAATTAAAGAATACTAATAGGGTTCTACCCACAGAAAAGCTAGTGGTATTTTTTCATTTGTTTGGGGGTTTGTGTGTGTGTGTATGTTTTCAAGAATAGAACCCTTATTTTTTCAGGGATAATTTCAATCTAGGCCTAAAGTTTTTTTTTTTTAATCAATTTAAAGCTATGGCCTAATGGTTAAGAGCATAGACTAGAAGTCAGATCTTTCTGAATCTGAACCCGGCAGTGTGACTGGAGGCAGTTAGCATACGCCCTCTATGCCCCCATTCCCTCATCTGTAAAATCAGAAAGGCACTTAAAAACGGCCTGGACCACAGTGATCACTATGGAAATATTAGCTACTAATAGAATATAAACCCCACAAGAGCTGGAATTTGTCTGTTTTGTTCACTGTGGAAGTCAGGTGCCTGGCAAACAAGTAATTACTGAATTAAAAAAATGTATTTGGATAATATAAACTTTATACCAGCAACACAGAAGCCCAATGGGATGGCACCATCTATCTATTATTTCTGACATCTAAAATATGCATAATATTTTAGTCCCTAAAGTTTAGAATTTATAGAGGGCTTTTACCTTTTATATACCTTGGCTTAAGTGATTCTGTGAGTTGATACTACCTCTAGCTCATGGACAAACTAAGGCTCAAAAGACTTAAGTGAGGGTGGGCCATGGTGGCTCAGCAGGTAGAGTTCCTGCCTGCCATGCCAACCAGGTTCGTTTCCCGGTGCCTGCCCATGTTAAAAAAAAAAAAAAAAAAAAAGACTTAAGTGATTTGTGCAGACACAAAGTCTGAGGCAGCAGAGGAATTCTAGAAATTAATCTTACTTCTTTCCCCACTAAAGCCCATCCAGAAAGCTAGGAAGATACCATATTAAACAATTCAACTTTCCTCACTTGCAAATACAGAAGTTTAAGGTCACCAAACATCTGTATCCAATTTGTTTCAAAATAATTGATGGGGAGAGAGGGAATAGATGAAACAACATTGAGCAACAGTTGATAACTGCTGAAGTTGGATGATAAGTATATAGGGATTGATTATAATCTTTCCATTTTTGTGTATCTGAAAGTTGTCATATTAAAAAATTTTAATTAAAAGAAAAACTGTATTTAACTATAGCTATTCCCTATCCCTCCCACGTAATCATTCATCTCTCTCTCCACCCAACCTCTAAAACATCTCATTATCTCCTTTCCATTCCATTCCCAAGGCCACAAATTTACTCAGACCCTTATCACTCCTCACTTGGATTACAACCACCCAACTAAAGTACTTGTTTCCAAGCCCTCTCTTCAGAGCCAGTCCATCATACTCATCCTTAATCTGATATTAAGACCTAGTCCTAACCTATCGGTAGCCTCCCCCTCCACTATGTTCTTTCATATATCCCAGAGTACAGGTAATTTGGGCGTGCAGATTTCTGACACCTGCCACATTTCCAACCACACTGCCTAGCGCTTTGTTCAAGCTCCCTTTCCCTCCAAAACATCCTCTTCCTTCCATTGCTTCTCACCTTCATGGGACAATTTAAATACCACCTCTTCAGTTGAAACATTCCCTGATATCCCCAACGGGGATAGTATCAATCCATCCACTTAACCCTTAAGCACTATATGAGCCCCTTTTTACACCACCTATAAAATTTCTACTAGTCCTTCCTTTTTTGTGTGTGTGCCCCTATTCTCCCTACTAGATTATTAATAGTTCTTATCAGTAAGAACAATGTTGTCTTCATCTTTTCATTCCTCAGAATAGAACTTCTCAAAGAGTGTACCATGGCACACTGGTATGCCATGAATGAATTAAAGATGTCCTAGACAGTGACCTCCTCAGTCTTCCAAGCAGCCACAAAGGGTCTGTAACAGCAAGAGCCCCAAGAAGTCAAGCCTAGAGCAGTCCCAAACAGCCTCCTCCTTCAGCCAGGTGAATACCATGACAGTAAGTTGAGAAGCATTCAGAGGCTCCAACACAGGGTAAGGCACACAGTGGATGCCCAATAAATATTTGTGGAACTGAATCTTGGAATAATCTACCTGTTCCCCTTCAACCACTATCTCCTAGTTCCAGACCAGATTCTATTATGAGCATTTTCACTGAACATGTACTGGTTATCTTTCGAAATACCACCTGTTTATTAGTTGGTTATGCTTGCCTTACCATCCAAAGCCCACATCAATAGTTTACTGCATAAAACAGCAAAGAATATGAGCAAACAATTCACCATGAAGACATTCAAGTAGGAAAATTCAACATCAAAGAACAAAGAAATGCAAGTGCCATTTACATTATTAAATTTGTAAAAATTTTTAAGAAAAAAATACATTTCTGTCCAGCTTATGGTGAAACCGGTACATCCATTTATCTCTATTAGGAGTACAAACTGATGAAATATCTTTGGAAAACAATATGACAATATATACCAAAAACCATAAAATCATTCATATCCTTTAGCACAACAATGCCACCAAAAAATTTATCCTAGTGTCACAGTCAGAAAAAAAATAATAATATCCACAATCATGTAGATTAGAATGTTAACTGAATCTACTGATATTGATCAAAATGTTAATTGAAATTCAGTCAACAGCATAAAAAGATTTTTCCTACCAAAAAGATTTAGGCAAATTATGAAAGTATGACTTAATGAAAAATTTTGCAAGCTTTCAAAATGTAAATATATAAATTAAAATTGTGAAAGGAATAACAAGAAATGTTTTATGATATAATAAGTAGAAAAATTTAAATTATAATTCATCATGATTAAAAAGAGTAAAAAAAATTGTATATTTTGAGATGGAAAACCAAAAAGAACATCAATTGTTTTAGGATGGTAATCCTAACTTTAACAATCCACTTAATATTAATTCTTAAATTTTTTCAAAATTTAAGAAGGAAAGTTCCACCACACCCAGGAAACAAAAGGATTCCAGGCCATAAATTTGATGTATTCTCAAGAAGAGATATAAACCTCCCTTCAATTGCTCACTGCAACCTTGACTGAAAACTCTCATGCTTTCTTTAGTTACAATGACTTATGACTATCTCAGACCCAGTTTTCCAAGAAACAACAAACTGCCTCAATCGGTCTCCTGATTCTTCCCATGAATCCTGTGGGGGTTATACCATGCAAAACACGCATATACTCAAGAAATAAAGAACTCCAATAATCATGTATTACTTAAATGATCAGCAAGTAGCCAGGACCAAGTTTAATTGTAAATCCTAAAAATATACAACATTGCCTCATTAAAGTCTATGGGATTCTCCAGGCCAACTTGCTGGTTCAACAGTAGCCAGAATTACAGTAAAAAGCAGTAAACTTATGGACAAATCGAAACCTAGGAGCCAACTGAAGGATGCACTGACTGAGAAGTAGACTGGCAAATGATGGTTCATACATATGATCAAATATTGTGCTGCTACAAAAAGGAACGAAGTTGTGAGGCATGCAACGTTGTAAATGAGCCTGTGGGACATTTGGTGGGGTAAATTAAGCCAAAAACAAAAGAGCAAATATTGTATGGTCTCATTTAGACAATATTTATAAAAAAAAAAAACAGGGGCCTAGACTGTAAGCTCTTATAGCAGTCACATTTAGTCCAGAACAGTAATTGTTATTTTTGGAGTTTGAGAGACTGTTTTATATATGTATAACTTGATAATTAGAGATAAGAACGAAGCCGTTCAGGCTGAGATTAAGGTAATTTAGAACACAGGGGTTAAGGAAGATATTGTCTGTATTGTAACTTCATGTACTCTTTGAGACCAAAGGAAGAAAGCTTTGTTTTGTCCAGAACCTGAATTTTCTGTAGCATATAATCTAAGTCAACCTGTCTGGATAGATCATTTAATCAATCCAAACACAGGGAGACCAGAATAAGAATGAGGGCCTTTAATCCTGTTTATCTTAATGTAATGCCTGGATAAATCCCAGAGTATATTAAGCAGATAATCAAAAAGTACTGGCAAACAGGCCCAACAAAAACTATTCCAGCCAATCCTAAAGAACACCTAAGGCAATATATAAGATTCTACAAAGGTTCCATGCACTAGGTTAACTTTTCAGAAACCTACAACCTCCAGATGGGGCCCTGGATCAGTAAGTCCTAAAACTTAGAGGGCCCAGCCTCTCCAGAGCATCAGCTAGTTCCATCTCCCTACTCCATATTTTTGACAGCCCCTCCCAACATGAAAAAGTTAGGCTGGTCATAACTCAAATACCCCTAAAGAGTGGGATAGAAAGATCAAAGGTGATGATGGATTTTACAGAGAAGGTAGAGCTTAACAAATGAATATGACTGCCAAATTATTAAATTGATATGTCTTCTAGTTTCCAGTATCTTAGAGCAGCTAGAAGTAAAAACCTAAAATGTAGAATTGTAACTCCTACCAAACTCTGAAATCTGTTCTACAACTAATTGTGCTGTGCTTTGAAATTTATTGCTTTTTTTGTATGTATGTTATTTTTTACAAAAAAGAAAGAAAAAGTCGATTCAGATGATAAAAAAAAGCATTCATTCCTTCTAGCCACCTGTGTTCTAGAGCAGCCAGAAGAAAAAATCTGAGAGGATAGTATGAAAGCCCATGACAAACTCTGGAATCTGTCCTGTAACTACTTGTTGAAGAGTGCTTTGAAAACTATTACTCTTTTCTTTCTTTGCTTTGTATATATGTTATATTACGCAATTAAAAAAAGTTAAAAAAAAAAAAAAAGTATTGGCAAAGTGCCTTGAGGGATGGGAGAAAAAAATGAAACTATTAAACTTTACCACCAGTGAAAGCCCTGATAATGTGTCAAACATTAGGGACACCTAAATCAACAGGCCAAGTCCTTGATCTCCAGGCTCACTCTAGTAAAGCTTATGTAGGTAGCAGAGAAACTTAGCTTATCTATAAGTATGCCTAAGAGTTACTTCGGGAGGCCCTCTGTTGTTGCTCACATGTGGCCTCTCTATATATACGCACAATTCTGCAAGTGAAATCATTGCCCTCCTCCCTACATGGGACATGATATCCAGGGGTGAAAGCCTCCCTGGTAGTGTGAAACATGGCTCCCAGGGATAAGCGTGGCCCTGGCACTGTGGAATCAACAATGTCATCCTGACCAAAAAGGGGGGGGGAAAGAAATGTAACAAATAAGGTATCAGTAGCTGGGAGACTTCAAATAGAGTCAAGAGGCTACACTGGAAGTCACTCTTATGCATGCTTCCGTTAAACATTGCTACCTATTATAGCTTGCAAACCCCAACCAAAACCATTCCAGCCAATCCTAAAGAAAACCTATGGCATCATATAAGATTCTACAAAGGTTCCAGGCACTAGGGTAACTTTTCAGAAATCTACATCCTCGAGATGAGTCCCTGGACCAGATAAGTCCTGAAATGTAGACAGGCCAGCCTTTCCAGAACATCAACTAGTTCCATCCCCCTATTCCATAGTATCAACAGCCCCTTCCAACATGAAAAAGTTAGAATGGGCATAACCCAAATATACCTAAAGAATGGGGGAAAGATGGTGGAGTTATACAGAGAAGGTGGAGTTTAACAAATGAGTACGACTGCTGAATCGTTATACTGATAGTTCTTTCAGTCTCCAGTATCTTAGAGTAGCTAGAAGTAAAAACCTAAAATTGTGGAATTATAACCCATAGCAAACTCTGAAATCTGATCTAATTGTTGCAACGTGCTTTGAAATTTACTGCTTTTTTGTATATATGTTATTTTTCACAAAAAAGAAAAAGTCAGTTGTGATGATAACTGCACAGCTACATGATGATATTGTGAACCATTGACTGTACACTTTGGATGATTATATGGTATGTGAATATATAATAGATATCAACAAAAAAATAAAAAGTAAAAAAAAAAATTTTTTTTAAAACCTAGGAAGAGACCTCACTATAATAGTGGGAAAAAAAAGAAACAAAAAGTACTTGTTTTTATCTACAAGGAACAGAAAACTAAAAACTTGGCTTAAACCAGACAACTAAAAAGTAGCTAGCAATATTCTTATAAATCTTACACAGCCAGAGTCCAAAGGTAGGATGGCATTTTATTAAGAGCTGGAGCTTTCCAGAGCCAGAGCAGTCTCATGAAAGACTAGTTTTGAAAATGTACCAACAAATAATTTTAGCACTGAGGCCCCAGAAGCATAATATTAAAAGAGTCTTCCAATTCTTCTATTTTCTGTAGTATTACCATTTTTTAAGTTTAATAATAAAAGACCAGGATAAAAAATGGACCAAGATAGGCTCTATAAAATAAAACTCAAGACTAAACCGTCTTTCTTTAATTAGCAGAGTGTTTCATTAAAATATAAATGATTGTGAAGTACTATTAGCATATGAATTCTGAAGAACTGATAGTGCATTGATGCAAGTAATACAACCATTATGAAGAAAGTTCAACTCTTTGTTTCTGTTAAAATGTTCTCCATATTTAAATTCTTGAAAATGTTGACACAAAAAAATCACTAACGACAATACATACATAGCAAATAACAGGGAAAAGAAAAAGTTCAATACTTAACCAAGTCCATTAGAGCATGGAATGATCACTGCTCAAGAGCATTAACACAAAAACCAAAAGACCTCTCAAGTTCCAACCATATGCAGACAGATTAGCTCCTACACTGTAACCCATTCTGAACCACAGTGGAAAGATTAACCTACCCTTACTTCTCTTCAAATAAACTCACGTGACAAGCCAGAGGCAGAAACTCTTCAGGGTCTGCTCATTATCTGGCTTGTCCCAGAAGTAGCCAATTCAGATAGGACCCACATCTTCAGGTGACTGCTGTTTCACTGCTGCCCTACATCACCCCACTATGCCCTACCTCATCCTTCTTTCTGACCAAATGCTCTTGTCTAGATTAAGTCTTTCTTGCTTCTTTCTTGGGTGTTATAAAGTTCTTGTTTTCTAAACAAAACTCGCCTAAACACTACTCACCTGCAGTTCACTGCACTGGGTATCACCCAAATAGCCCATCAGAGCTCTTTATAATTCCTGAAAGAGAGAGAAGGAAGCTTTTAAATACATAGTAGAAAACATCATTCACTGATGTATCTGTTCTGAAGCATTTGTATCCAATATTCACAGCATACGGTCTTTTGGTCCATATGGTCATTTTAAGAAAATGTAGCATAACCAGCTTGGACAAGAGTCCAGAGATAAGAGTTTGGTTTAATGTTGCTAATACCTAGGTGTAGGACCTTGGGCATGTCGTTTAACTTTTCTAGACCTAAATTTCCTCAGTAGAGCACATTACAATGGAAAGAGTGCAGATTTTCCAGGTAGAATGCCAGCTCCATTACTTACTTGTCGTACCCAACTAGTTAGTTTATATTTAAGCCTAAATTTCCTCCTTTGCAAAATGGAAATAACAACTATCTTGTGAGTTGATATGAAAATTAAAGAAGATGGCAATGAGTTATAAAAATCCTAAATATACTACACAGCTTAAAAATTTAACATATGATAACTCATTACCCCACCATTACCTTCCAGCTCTAAGATTACATGAATTCAAGTCACAAATATTTTCTTAAAAGATCAACAAATCAAAACATTACCAACCTCACAATGGAATTAACTGTTTAAGTGTTAAACAAAACAACTGTAGTTATCTTAAACAATAGTAGTTTAACATTAGCAATATTATTAACATCACAGGAAATAAGAGCGAAATAGACCCTGAACATCATTTAACCTTTAGTTCAATGATCATGCCTTGCCAGAGCCCCCAATCCTTTCTTTCACTACCCCCAGTATACCAGACTTTCAAAAGCTAAATGATATCCAACTGTTGACTATAATCAGCTCAGGGGAGCAGGACTAGGGATGGAAAAAGAAACACAAAGGGTTTGTTTGCTTTTTGTTTGTTTTTTGCTTTTTTACTTTACACACTTATACCTCAAATTGTTTATGATAAGCATGTATCAGTTTTGAATAAAAATAAATACTTTTTTAAAAACTATATTAATTACAAATATTGCCTACTGACAGGAAACTCACCATACAGGAATATTTTCACTAGCACAAGGAGAATTTCCACTGAAGAAAGTAAAAAGCCAAATTTAGATGTGCCAAGAACACCTAAACTATGGTACAGAAATTACAAAAATCACAAATATCCACACTTCAGAATGGTTCTGTCAAAAAACATTCCATGCATTCTTTGAGGAAGCTGAGGATGAATTAGGTTCTTTCCTGTTCCAAAGAAAGATATATATAAACTACATAAACTCTGACTTCACTAGACAATTTCCATCTCTTACCTGGAGAAACTGATGCAGAACAATTTACAAGAGTAAAATATGAAAGACTGTTTGAATGTTTAGTATTATGTTGAAAAACTTTCAGTTTGTTTTAGAAAATGGACAACTGAAAAAAATTACTATATATACTTTTTTCTTTTATATATATATATATATAAGAAAAATCCCCATTACATCTATAATTTCTTTTTAAAAAAGGAATAGTAACACCATTAAATTCAATATTACTCAAAAGTATTAACCTAGCCTGACTAGAAGTGACAAATCACTACGTTTTATATCACTTCTAGACAATGCTATAGAAGTAATTCTGACTACACCCATCAATTTAAATGAATTATAAACTGGTACAAATATACTCTTCACACATATCATACTTCTCTTCTAGAAAATATTGCAAAATATTACTTAGAAATCAAATACATTTGCATGTGCATTTATTTAAAAGTTTATGCAAGTAAGCAATCATTAACAATTTGCTTATAAACTTTTAGGTAGTGCTTCTCCCTTTCTTAGATAGCGACTGTTGATAAACTTTGCTCAAAACCTTCTATATATTTGAAACAACAAGCAAAGGACATTATTTCTTGTTCTGGGCCTGTATATGGATCTTAAATGTACTCAGACATGTATAGGCTAACCTGCATTCAATATTAATGCCAAGCCTACTTCTTAAGAGCACAAAAATGCATTTATAAGATCTGGTATACTTACTTGTAGGTCCCGCTGAAATATTCTTAGCTGTTCCTGAATATGCTGTATATTTTTAAATTAGACAAGACCCTTTGCAAATAGGGATTTTTTTCCTTTTGTTTTGGCATCTCTCCCTCCCCTCTACAGTAAAACAGTGAACAGTCCATAAATATTGACAGATAATTTAAAACACTGTAGATTGACTATTAATGGTATTAGAAAATGAAACTACTTGCTACACAACTGCAAAAATCAAGTTTACCAACTGATAAATATACTTCCTGACTCCCCAAAACTACTGCCTCAACTAAAAATAGTGTCCTAGCTTAGCAGCCAAAAGGACAGACTAAAAAAGCTATGTCTTTATTCAGCTCAAAGACACAGACTTCTACTTCACCACAACCTTTCAAATTACAGAAGACTTTGTGTAACAAGTTGTATGGTGGCCAACTACTAACTTCACTTTACAGTGAATACTAATGCTGCACCTGGTCTACATGTGTGAAAATTGCACAAAATGGAATTCTGGCACACTTCAGGCCAAACAACAATGGCCACACAAGATTACCTACTTCTAAATATTCAATTTGAGACTACAAATGAAC
This sequence comes from Myrmecophaga tridactyla, assembly GCA_004026745.1. Taxonomy (NCBI): domain Eukaryota; kingdom Metazoa; phylum Chordata; class Mammalia; order Pilosa; family Myrmecophagidae; genus Myrmecophaga; species Myrmecophaga tridactyla. Next base: position 19,389 of record PVIY010019218.1, read on the forward strand.
ACCTCCGTAACCAAAAAGAAACTCAGTAGTTTCTTACCAGAAAAATCTGTAAATTTAACACAAAAAGGTTCAAACGTGGAGGCCTAAGGCATGAATATGCCTCCACCTACAAACAGGAAAAAATTTTAATTAAAAAATTTATAATGGTCTTGCCAATAATAAAAAAATTATGTCGAATACACACTAGTACTGGTGTGTTTCAAACATAAGTAAATGTGGTGTGTAAACTTACAAAAGAATCTTGGTTTATGTCCACCTTCCTTGCCCAAGTTGTTGCTGTTTTTTTAAAGGCAAAATGTCAATTGAATGTCTAAATCAAAGATAAATAAAGCACAGCTTACTCTTCCTAAACAGATGATGTGGTAGATACAAAAATTTTATGACAGGACTTCAAAATCCAAGGCCTGCCCAGAAAAAGGAAACCTGTAATAACCAATCAATCCACCAAAATATAACTTACACTTTCCTAAATAAACCATAGTAAAATATTCTGTAAATTATTTCTGTGAAAAATGTAAAATTAGTTCATTATTCTCAATCTCCCCAGCACAGAATACTAACTATTCATTAATATTATAGAAATAATGTCCTTCACATCTAAAACATTACTAGCTTATATAAAAGCAACACTTTGAATTCCTCAAAATATTTATGCACACCACGTGTGAGAAAATAATGACCAGTCATATCCTTAATAAGCTAAACAGAGCTCAACACTATCATTTTCATTTAAAAATTATTAGTAGGGAGACAAGCACAATTCCATTTGTCAGAAAATAAAAGCAAGAGTGACTGATCTGCCTGAGATAATCCTTCCAGTGGAAAGGGTGTACTTTAAAACAATCGCACAAACTATGGCTACACAAAATACATACTCACTATCACTAATACTCAATGTAAAGTAAGCTATGAACACAAAAACGCAGATAAAAGTATGTCATCCGATTTACATTACACTAGGAAATTTAAATTATAATTGCCCCTGTTGAAATTACTGATCAAGAATTGCTGCAAACAAGTTGCTCTGGATAAGCTCCACTATGTTTGAGTACGTTGGAGACGCTGAAAAGTTTGGCACCCATCAGATACATTTTTCCCTTCTAAATTTAACGCTGCCCATACACTCATTTGACAGCATGATGTGCAAGGAAAACAAAGGTGGCCCCATCAAATTATCTAAAGTTTCAGTCTTATTCATACAAGCTGATTAAAATAAAGAAGAAAAAAAGATAAAATTATTTTTAACCTTCTCACCTTACACATCTCACCAGCACTGTAGTTCATTTGTGATCAATTACTTCATCCAATTCCTGAGGCAAATAAAAAAGTAAAAATGGGTCTATACACCACCAGTAATAGACATTATCAGGAGCAAACATTTTATCAGCCTAAAATGAAAGGGCATCTAAATTTCAAATGGAAAAAGTTACCATAATGCTACAGTATGCAGCTTTGCAAAAAAATCTGTTTCTTTCACTCTAAAGGCACTTCCTTTCAGTGAGATAAAATAGATCATAAAATGTGCTTAAGATCAAAAACCATGAAAAAAATTCAACTCCTTCAGCACTGACTGACCTTACTTTCAAAAAGAGAGGGGGGAGAGGGGAGGCGGGGGAGAGAGAAAGGGAGAAAGAGAAAGAAGAAGAAAAGGAAACTTCATTAATACCGGTTTAAGAGAGAACAACATTAAGAACGGGCCAGGACACAAACACACACACACACACACACACCACCACCACCCCCTTCAGGAATCCACTATCTCTGAAGCTGTACTTATTAGATTAATGATTTGCCTGAAAAGGATAAGTTGTGAGGGGAAAAGGAATGAATTTTTTTTAGTTACGAACAAAACCTGAGGATCCCAATCCAGGAAGAACTGGAAGACCCTGGCTTCTAGCCCTGTTTCTCAGCAAAGTGGACAGTGCGGAAGGCCCAAATAATTTGGGGAGGGCGAGGTGGGAGAGGAATCAAAGTTCCCTAGATAGGACTGCAGTCTCTTAGTCCTTGAAAAGGGGACTCTTAAAGGAATCTCCAAGAAGAGTTAGTCTGTTTTTATTTTTGTTGTTGTGTGTGTGGGCCAATGAGAATTTCCGAGGAGGGGACGGGGAAGGGGGGGGAAAGAAAGTGACTCTCGAGCAACCAGCCCTCAGCGGGGGAGGGAGGGGGCGCGCCCCTGACCCACTTTTTGCGACGCCCACCCTCCGGCCCCGCCCGCCCGCGTGGAAGTCCAAGCCCTGAGGGGGGAATCCAGCGGGGCATGGGAGGCCCACACGATCCCCACCCCCAGCACCGACCCGGACGAGGGGAGCGTACTAGCAGGCTCGGCTCCCCTTCCTGGAGTGGCCGAAGCAAGGAAAATCTCCCACGGGTTCTCGGCCCAGGTCTGCAAGACTCCCTCCTCGCCACAGGCCCAAGGCGCCGCGGCCCCCAGCGGAGGGGAAGGGGACCGAGGAGGGGAAGAAGCTGTAAACAGCCCCAGCGTCCGGGCCTCGCCTCGAAGAGCCCCGCTTCCCAGGCCCCGTTGCGGGCCGCCCCAGCCCACAGCCCGCCCCCGGGCCGCCCCGCCCCGGGCCAGGGGGAACTGGAGGGGGGTCAGGGCCCCCCTGGGAGGGCTCCGGCAGCTTGCGGAGCGGTCCCAAAAGCAGAGAAGGGGGAAGTCAGGACTTACCTGTCATTACTTTCTACGCCATCTTGGATCCACTTGTCAACGTCCCCACAAAGCATTATGGGTAAGAAAGAGCCTTTAAAGTGACTACCCCCCCACCCCCCGGCCCCCGACTCCCGCCTCCCGTCGCCGGCGCCGCCCCCTCCGGCCGCACCTCCTGCGCCGGAAAGTTGCCCCGGGTGTCCTGCGGGACCCTGCGCCCGCACCCCAGGCCCCTCCTCCTCTCCCCGCTGCTTGCATTTAAAATTCACCCCCATTTTTTAAATGTGGCTTTGCCTCTCCCTATTATTTCCTGACCCTGGCGTCCCTTCCCCCTACCACTGTGTCTCCTGCCCCACCGCCCTCCTGCCCTGGCAGACGCCCCACGTCTGCCTTTAATCAGCCCGAGGTTTCCCCACAGCTGGCAGCGAAGAGCTGCTCATTGATTTATTTATGCGCATTTATGTGACTGTTGCTGCTCTAGATCTTCGGTGCACAGCGGCGGGCTCCTGCCGCCAGGCTCCTCCGCTCCTGGACACCGGAGGTCAGCGAGCCCCGAAGGGCTCCTGGGCCGGGCGGGTGGCACTGGGAGCTCGGGCCCCCCGCTGCTCGTTCTTTGACTCCCCCATCCCCGGGACAGAAAGGTGCCTCCATCCTACCAAACCGCTCCAGGGCCGTCGGCTTTGGGAACTGGGCGGACGTCGTGTCCCAAAGTCAACCATCATCAAAGCACGTTTGAAAATATAAGAACAAAAAAAAAAGGTAATACGCAAAATGCAACGTGCTCTGCCCGCCCCTACACACACACACTCACACACACAAGTTACTCTCCCTCCTGCTGTCTCCTCCCCTATTTCAGTAACGTGATCCGCGACCCTCTAGGGGGTCCCCTCCCCTAGGAATGTGACTTGGGGCTAAGCCGAATCCACCCTTATACTGTCCGGACTACGGACTGTGACTTCCCGGGGCAGGTAGCTCGGGGGCTCAGGCTGCGGGCTCAGGCACCGTGCGGAGGTGCGCCAGGATTCGAGGAAGGTACAGGGCTGGAAGGACCGTGCGCCGGCCGGGGTCCGCCGTCCCGGCCCAGTTGGGGCCGCGAACTCACGCGGGGGGGAAAGGAAGGACCGCTGGTGTCGTCTCCCTCCCCCGGGTAAGGAAGCGCGGAATCCCCCGGCTGCGACGCTGTGAGTTGGAAGGTAGAGGGCGCTGAGACGCCAGCGAAGACCCCAAGACCCCCAGTGACCCCGCAGGCCACCACCACCACCCCCGCCACCAGGGCATCTGCTCCGGCCTGCGGACCCTTTGCAGGGGAGCCGAGCTCTCTCCGGGCTACTAGTACACCCGCCGTTGGATGCTTCCCGAGGGCAGAGCCCTCGCCCCTTGTGGGGGCGCAGTCTTCCCCTTGCCCGGAGGAGCCCGGGCATCCAGGTCTCCCCGAAACAGAACTGGAGGGTTAGCCCGCATCTCGCCCCTGGGCTCTGCTTTGCAAACTTTGGCGGTTCGCTCTGGTTCCTTTTTTTAAAAAAAAAAACAACAAAGTTTTTACAAGGAGGTGTCAAAAAAGAAAAAAATCCAAGGCCTCCATGCTTGCGAAACAATTCGCTGTGAGATGCTGTTGAATGGCTCTGAAATTAGAAGAATGCCCAAGCTAGAGCGTTAAAACCCCCTTTCGATGCACGCTGAGAGCCTGGGCGCCTGGGTTTTACACTCTTCCCGACCCACTAAGAGCAGCCTCTCTAGAGGAGCCAGGGTGGTTGCCGACACGAGCCCTGCCCCCAGGCTGCTAAAAGCTCTACCAGGCAATTGTCCCGGCCAGGTGAGAAAGAGCTAGGTGTAGACTCATTAGGGATTGGCCTGGGGTCACCGTGCGGGAGGCAGCGAGGCAGTGAGTCACTCTCGGTGGGTTGGGAACCTAAGAACCCGCGAGCCCGGGAGGGACCTCCCCTGAGTCACCCTCTCCTATGAGCTCTGAATGAGTTGGGAAACCGGAGCCTGGAGCCAGGTTCTCAGAAGTCCCAACTCAAGGCAGCCTCACGGGGCCGTGGGGTACAACTCAATGCCCCTCCCCAGCCCCTCTACCTCCTGCTGGAAGATGGAATGCCTCTCCCTTCCAAAGGCTCCTCTCCCATTTAGCCTCCTTTTCCAGTTCCCCGCAGAACTTAGCCACGCAGAATGCGCTGATTTAATGGTTGCTTGGCGTTCACATGGCGCTTTTAGGTACGTGGTCTGAGTTTCCTATAATTAAACTCGAAATAAACGGAGGGCGAGGACTGTGCCTTCCAGACATGTTTCTTTGGTAGTCTTTTTTTTTTTTTTTTTTCCTTGTACAGACCTTGACACAGAAGTGCTCAATTTATGCGATCACCTGACCATTCACTAACCTCAGGGTGCATCCTGCTCCATCCTTTTCCCAGACACCACCGGTCCCCTGAATAAACTTCCTAACTCTTCTCTGCCTCAACTCTGCCCCCTACAGTCCACTCTGCAGCTCACCAACCCGGTCACTGTTTTGAAATGTGAATCATGTGCACACTTAAACCACCCCTCTCCAAAAAGCTTCCCCATCACACTTAGAAATAAAACCCAAAGTTCCAACCATGGCCATAGGTCTTACGTGACGTGACCCCTGCCTGGCTCTTTAACTTCATCTCTGCCACACTCCATGGCAGAATGTCCTCCCTCAGTGTGGGGACACCCCACAAGCCACCCCAGACTTCTTTCTGCCCCTGCAGTACCCCAAGTTTTTTTTCCAGGGAGAACCTGCTTTCCCCAGCTCATTTGAAGATTCTCTGTCTTCATCATGAGCCTCTTAATCAGAGTAGCCTCACCAGCCAGGTCACTCTCAATTCCCATACACTGTTTTAGAGGCTTAACTTGTTTATCTATTTGTTTAATTGTTTATTATCTGTCCCACCCCTGTTAGAGTGCAAGCTCCTTACAGGCACAGGCCCTGTCTGGCTTGTAAGCTTCCATGCCTAAACCAAGCCTGCTGTGTCTGTACATGCTTAGTCAATATCTGTGGCATGAATGATGACACTTTCAGCAGGGAGGGTTGTGGTGGAAGGAAGTGCTGGAGCAGGGATTGTGCTGCCGAGGGCCCTCCCCCTCATCCTTTCACCAAACGGCCCTGACCACAGGCTCTGACCATGCTTAGAGGCAGGCAGAGAGGAATGGAGTTGGGGGGAAAACAGGCCCCTTACCCACCCAGTAAATGACACTTCATTCTGATTCTGAGTTGACAAACACACTGTGTTAGTGAGGGTTCTCTGGAGAAACAGAACCAGCAGGAGAGATCTGTAAATATGAGATTTATAAAGGTGTCTCACGCAACCGTGGGAATGGAAGAGTCCAAAATCTGAAGGGCAGGCTGTGAGACTGGCGGCTCCAACAAAGTGTCTGGACAAACTCCACAAGAGAGGCTCGCTGATTGAAGAAGCAATGAAAGTTTCTCTTCCTCCTTAAAAGCTTTCAACTGATTGCAGTATCTTCTTGTGGGAGACACGCCCTAGTTGATCGCAGATGTAATCAGCCACAGATGCAATCAACTGACTGATGATTAAATTCACCAGCCTTATGGTTTATCAGCCAGCCACCAAATATCCTTACAGCAATGGCCAGGCCAGGGCTTGCCTGAGCAGACAACTGGGCATAATCACTTGGCCAAGTTGACACCAGAACCTACCCATCACACATGCATAGCTTCAAATAATTCTCCAATCCCTCCCCACTTCCTCCTTTACTTTCTTCTCTCCCTCACTGGCCACCCCTTCTCAGTTTTCTCCTAATTGAAGAACTCTGGAGTTCAGGCCTGGATGTCTGTAGCACCAGTCCAGAACTCTCCTCTGAGCTCCACACTCACACAGCAGCTTCTTGGCATTTCCACTTGAATCACCTCTAAACTTCTCAAGCTCAGCATATCCAGAGAAGAATTCCTGATCTCACACACATACACACACACACACACCTCTGCTCCACCACAGTCTTCACTGGTTCACTTATTGACAGCTCCACCCTTAAAATTACTCAGCCCAGGGCGGGGGACAGTGGCTCAGCAGGCAGAATTCTCACTTGCCATGCCAGAGACCCGGGTTTGATTCCTGGTGCCTGCCATGCAGAAAAAAAAAAAAAAGAAAAAAAAATTTTAATTGCTCAGCCCACAATTATTGGAGTCCTCTTTCATGCCAGTCTTTCAAATTCCACCTTCAATCCATCTGCAGAGCCTGCCCTGCCTTCAAAATGTATCCAGAATCTGACTGCATCTTAACCACCTGCATCATTGCCACCTGGTCCAAACTACTATTATCTCCTTCCTTTTGCCCCATCCAACCTATTCTTGGCACTCCTGCCACACTGTTCCCTTAAAAATGCAACTCAGATCACATCACTCCTTGGTACACAAGGCTTTCTACCCACCTTGTTCAGAAGAGAAACTAGAATCTTACAGAATCTGTCTCTCCTCTCCTTCCTCTCTTCCCTTCACTCTGATGCAGCCCTACAGGCCTCCTATTTGAAACCTTACAACCATTCTCTTTTTCAGTATACCCTCTCCCCACATAGCCACATGGCTTACTCTTTTGCATCTTTCAAGCCTTTGCTCACTCCAGTAAGACCCTCTCTCACTATTCTGTTTTAAATGACAATATTCTTTGACACACACTCCCTATTTCTTTCCCTGCTTTAATTTTCTAGCATTTAGCACCTTCTAACACAATAGGTAATTTTTAATGCATTCAGTTTATTGTCTCATATGACAGCGATGCCTTACTAATCACCATGGACACATATTTGTTGGCAGAAACTACATTTTTTTCAGCTCCCCCTTGCATTTACATGGAGCTAGGTGACTAGTTTGTTTTTTTTTTTCCAGTGGACTGTTTTTGTTTGTCAATACTGCCAGAATGCAGTATACCAGAAATGGTTTGGCTTTTTACAAAGGGAATTTATTAAGTTACAAGTTTGCAATTCTAAAGCCATAAATGTCCAAACTAAAGCATCCAGAGAAAGATACCTGGACTTGAGAAAGGCCGATCTGAGAAGGCACGTGGCTGGCATCTGCTGTTCCTTTGGCTTCTAATCTCAAACACCTTCCCCAGGGGTGTTTTCTTTCTGCATCTCTAAAGATCTCTGTCCATGTCAGCCTTGAAGCTTCTTCCAAAATTGTTCCCTCTTAAAGGGCTCTAGTAAGTGCACACTTAAATGGGTAGAGATGCCTCTCCATGGAAACCACCAAATCAAGAGGTCCCACCCACAATTGGGTGGGTCACATCTCCGTGGAAACAATTTAGTCGAAAAGATCCTACTCAATAATATTGAATCAGGATTAAAGAATATGGCTTTTCTGGAGTACACAACAGTTTCAAACTGGCATATTAACTTAGAGCAGAAGTGTGACCCTGAAGAACATGAAAATCTTCCTGACTTAAAACACCTACAGTGGACTGTGAGATGAGCAGACAAAAGACCTTTATTGTACTAACCCGCTGAGAACTTGTGGTTTACTTGTTACAGCATCCAGTACCTTAATTAGTAAGCAATTACTTAGTTCCGTACCTTAAATTTTGTTTTTCCTTGCTTTCACCATGTTCTTTTCTTCTTTCCACTTCACCTCCTCCATCTCTTTTCCACTGGTCCTCCTTCACTTTCCCCTTCTCCTTTTCCTTCTCCTTTTTACTTCACTGACTTTCTTCTCTTCTTCCTTCCATTTTATCTAACAGGATTCACTGCCTACTAATATGAGCTCTAAGTCATTTAAAATATAGTGGGGGAAAAAATGTGTGTTAAAAACATAAAGGAGTGTTAAATCATTGCGATCCCATATCCCACTTCTACTTTTAGAGTCATTTTTACCTGAGCTGTAGAAAAGAAGCAATAGTGGAGCAGATCATTCAGACCAATCACCCACTGAGGAAAGCTAGAACAGTGCTCAGTCTGCTCATTTGTTTGTTTTCACATCTGTGTGAGAGCCTTAGAGGGTTAATGAGAGTGAAAAGTACCAGGAGAAGTCAAAGCTGGGAGGTCTTCCTGGCATTTGGAATCTTTTTACCCTGAAGGCATTTTGTTTTTGAGAGTTCCTTACCTATAGAGCAAAGATTGACAGGCATTTTCTGTAAAGGGCCAGATAGTAAATATTTTAGGCTTTGAGGGCTATGGATAGTTTCTGTTGCATGTTCCTGTTTGAGGTTATTTACTTTTTGCTTTACAGCCTTTAAGAAATGCAAAAAACATCCTTAGCATGGGAGCCAAACAAAAACAAATGGCTAGCAGAATTTGGCCCATGAGCTATAGTTTGCTGACCTACAGAGATGGCTCTTGGATCCCAGTGGTCTGATAAGGGAGGCAGTAAGAGTGATCAGCCCAGACAGCAAGGAATATTTTATCAGTGATGTGTAGAATTTCCAGTGTATAATGATAATAAAAAGTGGGCCAGCTTTTACTCATTTGTATTACTGTTTGCAAATTCTCTGCAGACAATATGCCCTTTCTTGCCTGCCCCTAGGGTTACCACTTTCAACTCCCCACTGCCCTCTTAAGTCTCCCTAAGTCACTAGAAATGAGAGTGAACCAGAAGTGAGAGATCCTCACAGAGATTTTTCAAATCCTCTCAACTGCTATAATGGGATTAAAATGGCTGCTTTTAGTGCCCCAGGAGCCTAACAGAAGCAAACATATATTGCGTATAGAAGAAGATAACATCATAGGTCTCTAGTTATTTCTACACAAAAAAAATAAAATAAAAGGTACATGAGAAGACAAGGCAAGAAGAAGAAAACCAATAGAAGCCACAGACATTAGAAACTGACACAAGAAAGGCATTAGATACTGGAATTTTCAGAAACACAGTTTAAAATAACTTAAAAGTTTCAAGAAAATGAAAGACAATCCATCACTTCAGCAAAGAAGAAAAATGTCATGAAGGGGAACCAAATGGAAATTCAAGAACTGAAAAATACAATTAAAAATTAAGAATTAAATTATAGGATAGATTTAATAGCAGTTTAGATCTAACTAAAGAGAAAAAATAGTGAGTAGTAAGGTATGGCAAAAGAAAATATCCAGAGCAAAGTATATAGAGACGAAAGGATGAAAATTCTCAGTTCAGAAAGATTATGCTTCAAGAATGAAGTTAAAAAACAAAGACATATTAAGACATATAAAACTAAGAAAATTTGTCACCAGAAAATTTTAATTAAAGGAAATACAAAGGATGTTCTTCAGGCACCAGGAAAATGATCCTAAATGGAAAAAAATGAATAGAAACAAAAATGGTAAATATATGGAGAAATATAAAGATATGTTGGTTATTAAAAAAATGATAATTGCTTGTGGTATAAAAAATACATCTAGAATTATATGACAACGTGGTAGATAAATTGGGGAGGTGGCAATTAGTAGAGTTAAATATTCCAAGGCTATTGCATTATCCAGAAATAAAGTAAAAGTACCAATTAATATTAGATATTGGTAAGGCTAAGAATGCTTGTCGTTATATCTAAGATATTCGCTGAGAGAATTATTAAAAAATAATAATGTTCAAGCTAATAGAGGGGGGAAACTGAGTAAAAAGAAGAAAAGAATATAAATCCAAAAGACCAGAAAGATGAGTAGAAAGATCATAAAACAAGTGAGATTTAATTCCAATTATATAATTATATCAGTAATTACATTAACTGTGTTAAGAAGTCAACTAATTGCTTTAATTATAAAATAAAACTAATCATATTCTGTTATCAAGAAATATACCTAAAACATAAGAATATGTTAAAAGTAACATATTCTTAAAGAATAGGTTAATATTCTTAAGAATAGGTTAAAAGTAACAGTATAGAAAAAGACTCAAACATGGAAAAACTGACCAAAAGAAAGCCAGATAGATAGATACATAGATAGATAAAATAGGTAGGTTGATATAAATATACACGCAAACACATACATATTAATAGCAACGTAAACTTTGGGCAAAAAGCATTATAAACAATAAAGAGGGATAATTTATGATAAAAATATGCTCAATTCACCAAGAAGATATAGCAATTCTAAATGTGTATGTGCCTAATACACATAGCATGAAAATGTATAAAGCAAAAATTGACAGAATTACAAGGAGATAAAGACAAATCTTCAATTATATGGAAGATATATATATATATATCAGTTACTGTTAGAACAAACAGATGAAAAGCCAGTAAGAAATAGATTTGAACAACTGGATAAGCAAACTTTACCTAATAGATATGTATATCCTACATATATATATAGGATACTGCACCCAACAACTGCAGATTACAATTTTTTTTCAAGTGTATATGGAATGTTTATAAAAATGTTAGGCAATACAGCAAGTCTCAACAAATTTCAAATGATGTAAATCATACAAAGTACATTCTCAGACAATGATGCAATTAAGCTAGAAATTAAGAATAAAATTAAGTAGAAAACGTCTGTGTGTTTGAAAACTTGGAAGTCACTTTTAAGTAACTTGCAGATTTAAAAAATCACAGTCAGAATTAGAAAATAATTTGAACTGAAAGTTGATAAAAAATACTACATGTCAAAATTGAGATGCCACTAAGACCATGTAATGAAAAGTTATATTTTTTAAATGAATGTACTAGAAAATAAGAGAAACTGAAAATCAATGAACAAAATAGTCTCAAGAAATTAGAAAAAGAACAGTGAATTAAGCACAAAGAAAGAATAAGAAATAGAAACAAACATTCAAAAGTTAAATCTTTGAAAATAACATTAAAATTGATAAACCCCTGGTGACACTACTTTTTAAAAGTACAAATAATCATGGTCAAAAAAAAAAAAAACAGAACACTTCTACAGATTTTCAGCCGTTAAAAAGACACGAGAGTTATTATGAACAATTCTATGCTATTAAATCTGAAAATTTAATGGAAGTGGACAGTTTCCTTGAAAATACAATATACTAAATGGGCACAGAAAGAAATAGAAAACCCGAATAATATTTTATTTATTTTTTTAATGAGTCTATAATTTAAAATCTTCCTATAAAGGAAACTCAGCCCAAAATAGCTTCACCAGTGAAGTTCATTTAAAGGAGAAATAATGCCAATCTTCGACCAGCTCATTCAGAGAATCCAAAAAGAAAATAATTCCTTACTCAGTCTATAAGGCCCTGCATAACCTTGATACCAAAACCTAAAAAGGACATTACCCAAAAAGGGGAAAATAACAGGTAAATATCACTCATACAATTAGAAGCAAAACTCAAGATCGGTGAACTGAATTCAGCTATTTATAATCACAATCAAGGTGGGTTTATTCTAGAAATGCCAGGTTGGTTAACATTCAAAAATCAGTCAGTATACAGATCTGAACGTTGGTCTGGGTGACTGTAAAAGGAAGAAAAGTAATACTGAAGCTGACCTCACAGTTCTTTGTAGCATGTTGGTGGTTAGTTTCAGACAGGTTCAAACAAAAACAAAAAATCAGTATGATCCTATAATGGGATAAAAGTAAGGAATCCTTTGATCATCTGAATAGATGCAGAAACATCACCGATAAACATTCAACAACCACTCATGACTTCTTTTTTTTTTTTGGCATATGCAGACTAGGGAAATCGAACCCAGGTCTCCCACATGGCAGGTGAGAATTCTACCACTGAGCTCTCCCTGCACCATCTTGTCCATAGTTTTTAAAAATTTGTGTTAGCAAACTAGAAATAAAAAGGAATTTTCTTAATTTGACAAAGGGTATCTATAAAAACCTAGAGCAAGCATCACACTGTGTAGTGAAATGTTGAAAGCTCTCCCTTTGAGATCAGCAACTTTGGCCACCTGCTTTGACCATCTCTTATCACCATCACAATGAAGGGTCCAAGCCAGCAGTTACATGAAACAAATTAAAGGTTAAAGTTTTTAAAAGGAAGAAATATCATTGCTTACAAGATGATGTGACTGTGTATGTAGAAAATTTCAAATAATCACATGTCTAATTAGAATTAAATGAGTTTAATAACTTAATTGATAATCATTTATCTAATTAGAATTGCGTGAATTTAGTAATGATGATAATATCCATTTAAAAACTGTATTTTATATAATAATATACTATATAAAGAATCAGAATAAGAAATGTTTAAAAAAGATGCCTTTCAACAACGTCAAATTTTAAATAGCTAACGGATAAATCTAATGAAACTTGTGCCAGACTTCTATACAGAATTATTAAGATTAGTGAGAGAAATAAAGAAAACTCTAAGTAAATGGAGAGTGCGCCATGTGTGGTTGACCAGAAATGTGCCTCCTGGTTGCCCTTTCAAGAAAGAACTTTCTCTCGGCTTCCAGCCTCCAGGGTCTGCCTCAGCTGCAAAGAACTGCCTTGCCTAAAGTTACACTTGACCCAGAGAAGCATGCAACCAGTGACTGAGAGAGGGAACAGAAAGCCTGGCCAGACCCTAAAGCCCTTTAAACTGAGGGGCAATGTCCTGCCATATTGGCCAGGGCCCTGCGGGCAGGCACCATGGTTTGACTTCTTCCTCTGCCACCTCTCACAGGTGTTGGTCCCTAGTAAGCATCTTGCACCTCAAACTCCTACTGCTTCCGGAGAATCCAACCTGTGCCAGTTAATACTAGGTAACTAGTATTACCTAATTAACTAGGTAATACTAGTTAATACCATGGCTAGGACTCCCAGTGCAAATGTACTGAGGTATGAGAAAGAAGGTGGTAAGGTTTGGAACTGGATCACCAGGCTGGCTAGGAGGACCCCATCATCGGTGGGAGGCGGATCTCACACTGACTTTGGCACAAAGTAGTGATTCAGGTGTTCAAACATTTACTATTGGTAAAGGAGGAGGCAGCCTCGGGGAAGGGAATGCACTCGTAGATGCAATGCGCGCCGGTTTGAATCTATAATGTACCCAGAAAAGCCATGTTTTCATCGTGATTCAGTCTTGCGGGGGCAGTGTTTCTTTTAGTCCTGATTCAATATTGTAGGGTGGAAACCTTTAATTAGATTATCTCCATGGAGATGTGTGGCCAATTGTGACCTTTTGATTAGATGGAGATGTGACTCTGCCCATTCAAGGTGGGTCTTGATTAGTTTACTGGAGTCTTTTAAAAGGGGGAACATTTCAAAGAAACCTCACATGCAGACGCAGGCACAGATGTTTGGAAGAATAGAGCAAATGCGGACGCTTGGAGGGCAGTTGCTTCAGACCTGACTGAGCTGACGCAAGACCCAGGCGTTTGAAGATGCAGGACCTGGAGGACATTGCCATGTGACTTCCCATGAGATACTGAGCAGGCCGGAACCCAGAGGAACTAAGTGAAGGCCCACAGATGTCAAGTGAGGAATCCCCACAGGAAATAGAGGCTGAAAGCAATGGAGCCCAGGAGCAAGGGACCAGCAGATGCCAGCCACGTGCCTTTCCAGCTGGCAGAAGTGTTCCAGAACCATCGGCCTTCCTTGAATGAAGGTATCTTTCCTTGAATTGCCTTAGTTTGGACATTTTCTCTGCACTAGAACTGTAAACTTGTAACTTATTAAATTCCCTTTTTAACAGCCGCTCCAATTCTTCTATATTATATTCTGGCAGTTTAACAAACTAATGCACCATTGATGCGCTATAGGAAGACACCCTCAGCTGGAGGTAATTGAAAGTCGGGCAGGCCTCTTTGGTTACATGCAATAACACACTTCTCTCCTGCAGTTACAGGAACTTTAAAGGTTAAACACCCAACAAAGGCAGGTCTGTTCTGCCCTGGATGGCTCATGGCCCTGGAAGAGAATGTCTCAGTATGTCCCAGCTAGGAACATGTTAGGCAGGATAAGGGAGGAAATGGACTATTCCCCTAAAGATACTGCAAGACCTAGCCAGTATGCTTTGACAGGGGCCAAGGACTGGTTTCTAAGTGTGTTTGATCAAGGGGGCCAGAGTATAAAACTGAGCAAGGAAGACTCTTATGGACTTGGGAATTTAAGATCAGGCCTCTGGTTGCATGCAATAAAATACTTCTCTCCTGCAGTTACAGGAACTTTAAAGACATGATATACAGAATTTAAGATCATGGCTGGGACTCCCAGTGCAAATGTACTCTTAGAATCACAGAGAAAGTGATAGCCCATGCTGAACAAACTTGAAATGTCAGAATTGCCATGATAGTATGTGGTGTAAATAGTTAAAAGTTTTAAGGTAGTTGACCCACTGAACAGTCAGAAGACCCACCAGATGATGGGCTCAGAAGACACACCATTTACCAGGCTATAAGGAATGTGCTGGTGGCTCTCCTACATGTAGACCAGGGTCAATGATAAGGCAGGCTGCTATAGCACTTGGCTCACTGATAGCAATAGGTGTAAAAGGATCCCGAAACAATAGAGGCCAGGTGATGGTGCTTAAAGGGACCCAAATCATAATTACAGTAGGATCAGAGTGGCAGTTAAGGGAACCTAACCCCCAGAAAATTATGGAGATGATTATTGGTATCTTCAGGGATAAAATAGGTGAGTAGATAACAAGCTTATACCAGTGGAAGAAATCAAAGAGGTTGACTGGGAAGCAGAAGATGGTTGTATAATAAGAGGTAATGTCTCTCTTGCCCTGTTTCTGGGTCTAAACCATTGACTAAAGAGGTGACCAGGTTCCCAGGAAGGATCTCATGACATCATAGTAAGTATACATGGCGATGATTCTCCAGCCCTTCTCAAAGGGACCTATGACCATTGACTTGAGTAAATGTGCACTGGGGAAAGAAGAATACCCAGATATCTAGAGAATCCTTTGTCACAGGGTCTGAGTTGACATTGAAACCCAGAGACATGAAGCATCATCACGTTGGCTCAATGTTGGAGTAGGGGATTATATGGGACAGGTAATAAATAGAATCCTGGACAAGGTCCAGCTTACAGTGGGGACACTGGGTCTACAAACCCACTCAGTTGTCATTTCCCTGCCCCCAAATAAATAATTAGGATTGACTTATTTAGCAGTTGGTGCAACCCTCACATTTGGTCTTGGTTTATGGGGTAAAAACTATCATAATAGAAAAGTCCAAATGGAAGTCTCTGAAACTGCCCCTCATCCCCTGGCCAAGTTTGTAAAAATAAAAAAGAATATCATATCCCAAAGTGGGTGGCAGAAATTTGTATCACTCTTAAGTGTCAAAAGTATACGACTGTGATGGTCTTCCCTCTGGCCCCTACAGAAACCTAATGGATCCTTGAGGATGAATGTAGACTAACACAAATTCAACCAAAGTAGCCCTATTTGCAGCCACCACTTCCACCACTTTAGAGAAGCTATCTTTTCCAGAGGAGATTAATGCAAACTCAGGTACGTGGTCTCTGGGACCACTGATTTGCCAGATATGATCCCAGGCAATAAAGTAGGTCAGAAATAGTTCACGTTCATGTGAAGTGGACAAATATGCATTTGCTGTTTTGCCCTAGGGTTATGTTCTCATTCCCACCCTCAGTCATATTACAGTCCCAGGAGATGATGGCCCTCTTGACATCCTGCAGATCACACTGATCCATTACTTTGATGACATTAAGTTAAGTTAATGGCACTGAATGGGCTAGAGGTGGCAGGAAGGTTAATAGGACCCATGTACTTTAGAAGGTTGGAGAAAAATATTAAGAAGTTTCAGGGGTCTATCACATCCATGCAATTTTCAAGGATTCGGTGGTCAGGGCTGTTTTAGTTTGTTAGTGCTGCAAAAATGCAATACACTAGAAATGGGTTGGCTTTTAAAAAGGGAATTTATTAGGATACAGGTTTACAGTTCTAAGGCCATAAAAATGTCCAAACTAAGGCATCCAGAGAAAGATTCCTTGACTCAAGGATTCAAAAAAGGCTGATTTCTGTCACCATGGAAGGCACATGCTTCAGAGCCGACAGAGACAGCTCTGTCAGCTCTGAAGCAGCTGTTCTCAAGGATCTGAGCTTCTTCCAAAATGCTTCCCTTTTTAAAGGACTCCAGTAGACTAATCAAGACCCACCTTGAATGGATGGAGTCACATCTCCATCTAATCAGAAGGTCACACCCACAATCAGGAGTGTCACATCTCCATAGAAACAATCCAATCAAAGTCCCCACCCTAAAGAACAGAAAATCCGGATTAGGAAACAAAACATGGCTTTTCTGGGGTACACAACAATTTCAAACCAGTGCAGATGGTTACCAGGACATCCCTTCAAATGATAAAGTATTGCATTGTTGAAAGTGTCAATGGTGGGAAAAGATGGCATATGGAATTGTAAGTAGTCCTGGTCCCCAAAGGGATGCACTTTTGCAAGAAAGCACAGCAAGAGACCCACTGAATCATAAACTATGACTGCTGCCTGGATACTGTTTGGGTGCCTTGTGTCCAGGACTAGCATGAAAGAAGAGTCACCATCTTGGCAGGGTAATTGACTCTGATCATTCGGAAGAGATTAGGATGCTGCTACTGAATGGGTACAAGAAGGAAAATAGGTATAGAACCCAGGTGACCCATGCTCAGTTCTGACTATAAAGGGACAAGTGAAGGAACTCTAGCTTGAGAAGGGCATGGCAACCAGGGATTCAGGCTCCTAGGGATAAGGTGTGAGTTACTCCACCAAGGAAGCCACTGAGGCCAGCAGAGCAATAGCTGAAGGTGAGGAAAATACCAAATTGGGAAATGATGTGAGTTGCAGCCCTGAGACCCAGTGAAGGAAGCTATCGTCCATCCTACTTACCTCCCTCTTACAAGTTTCCCTTCAGGAATAGAGGCCCACTGGAACCAGGGAGCTGCCACCTGAATGCATATAGAGAAGTAGATCCAAGCAGCTCAAGGGATGAACTGTGGTAACACAGAAATCCCAGATACAGCAAGATCATCTTTCAGGAAGGGCTTGCTGCCCACCTGTAGTGGTATTTCACAGCCTCCTGCTGCCAACCCCTCCGTGCTCCGCCTTGGCTGCAAAGAACTGCTTTCCTCGAGGTCACTCCCTCCCTGCCTGTCCCAGGGCACCCTGCAGTCTGTGACTCAGTCTGGACATTTCAGCCCCATACAGGACACTCTGACAATAATCGCTGCAAAGCTCTCCCATCAGGTTGGTCAAAGCTTTGTTGCGCCTCAGTCTCAGTTTAATTTCTTTCTCTGTCCAATCCTGCTTTTTTGCCCTTTCCTCTCAAATGCATTGATTCTTAAACTCTTGCACCCCAAACTCTGTCTCAGTATCTGTCTCTGGACATGCGAACCCACAATACCTACAATATGTGCACGGTTTGATTCAAAAGTGTAAAGAAGTCCCTTTGCCCTCAATTTATCTATCTAGAGGTTAACTACAAGGTCAAAACCTCCAACTATTTTTATAAAATGTGACAAACTGGTACTAAAATTTATTAAGAAATGCAAAAAGCCAAAAATTTTCAAGACACTCTTGAAGAAAAACTACATAGGCAGACTAGCTCTACCAAATGTCAAAACCTATAAAGCTACAGAAATTAAGACAATTGTAGTTTTGGTAAAAATATATAAAAAGAAGAGAATAAGGAGCCCATAAAAAAATACTTGAACACTTGATTTATAACAAAGATAGCTCTGCAGAGTAGTGAAGGAAGAACAGTCTTTCTTATTACCTGGTGCTGGGACAATTGGATAACCATATGAAAAAAAAAGAAACCTGACCCCAACCCCACACCATAAACAAAAATTAATTCCCAGTGGATTGTAGATATAAATTTCAAAGACGAAGCAATAAAGTTTCGAGGACAGCATAAACCAATAGAAAGTGGTAAAATCCTATGATCTGGGTTTGTGATACAGGCAACTAAGGAACTTAATTTTTTAATTTTTATTTAATTTCAATTAATTTAAATTTAAATAGACACAGTGGTTACTGACTACTGCACTGGACAGTACAAAACTAGAAGATAGTATAAAAGAATATCTTAATGGCCTCAGGGTAGGAAAGATTCTTAAATAGTACATAAAAAGCACTAACTGAAAGGGAAAACATCAATAAATTTGACTGTGGTAAAATTCAGAATTTCTCTACATCAAAAGATATCATTAAGAAAGTGCAAAGACAAATTCCAAATGGGAGAAGATATTTGCAATACACATTAAGACAAAGAGCTCATACCCAGAAAATACAAAGAATTTCTGCAGATCAATAAGAAAAAAAAAATAGTAAAATGAGTAAAAGACTTGAACGGGCAATTTACTAGAAAGGATATTGTAATGACTAATAAATGTGCTTAAAAATATTCACCCTCTCTAATAATCAGGGAAAAACAAATTAAAATAATAAGGAAATAGTATCACATACCCAGCAAAATGGCTAAAATTTGAGTGGCTGATGATACAGAGGGGTGGTTTGAGAATATCCAGCAATGGAATCTCTCAAATACAGCAGAGTGGGAGTTTGAATTAGTATAATCACTTTGAAAAACTGTTTGGCAGTACCTACTAACATTGAACATACTCTCTAACCCAGCAATTTCATTTTAGGATACATCTGTGCGTCAAAAGGATAGTACAAGAATGTTAGCATTATTTATAATAGCCAAAACTTGGGAAGAACTCAGATACACATCAGCAATGGAATAAATAAAATTGGTGTATGCATGCAATGAAATACCACACAGCAATGAAAAAGAATGAACTGCAGTTACATTCATCAACCTAAATGAATTTCACAAACATTGCTGAACAAAACACACCAGTTACAAAAGAGCCCATACTGTTGAAATACATTTATATAAAGTTCCAACAGCAAGCAAAATTAAACTGTAGGGCTTAAAGATACAAGTTTAGCAAGGAGATGATTGCCATAAAATTCAGGATTGTGGTCACCTCCGAAGAAAAAAGGCATGGGTAAGGCTCTGAGTTGCTCACAACAGCTTATTTCTTGATCTGATAGTCTAATTTGGGTCCTTTCTGTGTGATAAAACAATAATGCATTTCTCTGTTTCATATACTTTTCTATAGTTGTGTTATATTGCACAACAAAAAAGATTAAAAGAGGACAGAAAAGAAGGATGTAAAATATTTGGCCAAATGTGTCACACCCTTTATACCATGTATTTGGGTTTGGGGGCTGTTCATAAGCATAAAATTTTTTTTAGACCTCAATAATACTCTGTGGAGGGTCCTAACTCTTATCCACTGGCCCCTGGCAAGCCTGTGTTGGGTGAAATGGTCTGGAGGACAAGAAGTGCAGAATGCAGCAAGGGACACGTGAGGAGACAGCTATGTGCAGTTTGGCCTGGAGAGAAGCAGTACTTTTGCAACCAGTTCTCCACCGGCCAGGAGTGTTTTTCCTGCCAGCTCCAGTGATGGCAGGATAGGGAGAGGCCATCTCTTATCCTAGTTGTATGGTCCCATCATACCCCCTCTTCCCAGCAGCTTAGGAGAGATGGTAACAGTGGTACTTTCCCCAAACTCATTAAGCAGCACTTTAGAAGTCTTTCTATACTTCTCCTTCCTAATGAAGGCAGTAACATTTCTTTCTGGAAGGAAATAAGTAGAATTGCAAAGAATTTCTCATGTCCCCAAACCTATCCTTTTGCTGTTTCTTGCTTTTCGGTTCTCCCCTTTATGCACCACCTTTCCTTCTCTGTCTCTCTCAGATGTTTCCAGTGATGTGTGTGTGCATGTGTGTGCATGCATGCATGAGCATGCGTGCCTGTGTGTGTGTGCATGTCTATGTACACGTGTGTGTGCATGCATGAGCATGTGTGCCTGTGTGTGTGTGCATGTCCATGTACACATGTCCGTGTGTGTGTGTGTGCATGCGCAGGCTCCAGTCTGGGTCTGTGTTGGCCTCTGGTTCTCTGACCTTTTGCATGCTGAGAAACAGTTTGCTGAGCCTGCATTTCTCTAGGCAGCCCTCAGACTCTCTGTGACAGGAAGCCAGGGTTCCTGGGGCCCTGACTCAGCAAAGCAGGAAGGAAATAAAGGCCACAGAACCATCCAAGAGGAAGCAGCTAACTTGAAGACAGAACCCACAACTCTAAGGACAGAACGGCACATGTTGCATCAAAGTCCCATAGCTTGTGATTAGGAGCACAAATTCCAGAACAAGACTCGAGCTCCACTATTTCTAATGACCTGTATGACCTTGGGTGAGTTACTTTACCCCTCTGTGCTTTAGTTTCCACATCTGTCAAATGGGAATAAAAAAATAGCCCCCCTAAAAAAATAGCCCCTCTTCTTAAGGATTAAGCAGGCCTTAATCCACAGAAAGCATCTCAAACCAGAGCTTAGATAGAGGAACTATGCAACGATGCCAGCTCTTATTACTTTGGAGGTTTAGGTTTTAAAATAAGGCATTCAAAAATTCTAATTTTTTGCTTCCTGCCTTTCACCTCCAGTCAATAATTAATATCAAGCCAGCAAACACACACAACAAATCAGAAATGCTCTGCTAGCCTGTTTTTGGGCTTTTGCAATTGAACCAGGTATTCGACAGGAAAATGGCACTATCCTATTTCAGGAGAATGTATCTGAGGAAATTTTCATCCTAGATCCTACTGCAACTGGAAATTGCATTTAGTGCCCACAAGCCCCAGTTCCCATATTTATGGGTAGCTGAATGTCCAGAATGGAACTTTTCATTCAGCAGAACCAACCAGGAATGCCCAGGTGGATTCTCACATGGTGAACTTGGTCTTCAGAAGTATTAGGACAGGCTGGGACTGTTCTGGACCTGGAGATGTGGGTCCTAGGTCTCCGTCAATTGTGGGACCTTGGGTTAACTATTAAATTTCCCTGGACTTTCTTGTCCATCAAATGAGGTGTTAAACCAAATGATCTTTAAACCCCCTTCAACTCAATGTTTGGAGCTGTTACTTAAGGATTTCACTCTTCTAATTTCACTAAAAGAGCAGGCGTGAACAGAAGTGATAGGATGTTGGCTAAGATATGACTAGAAAAAACAATGGACCCCTAAGTTCCTTCTTCTTAAAAGATAAAGCGAAACCAAATATTTTAATTACAACTGAAATTTTATTTTAAGGGAAGAAAATAATCCTTAGGCAGTTTCTGTTCTATTGATTTTTTTTTTTTTTTTGTATACTGTATGGCGGAGTCACATTTCATTATTTTTCCATGTGAGTATCCCTTTATCGCAGCACCATTTGTTGAACTTTTGTTTGTTTGTTTTGCTTTTATGTTTGTTTTCTGGGAAGTGCATGGACCAAGAATCTGTTCTATTAATTTTAACTTTAAGTTTTGTCTCCAGCAGGTAATTCTTTAGTAGAAATATTTGCTAAGGGCTCACATGCTTTCTACTACATGTCAATTGCACGTAGAAGAGTCCATGCTGAAAGCTGATTTGCCATTTTTATAATGTCACTGCAAAGAAAGAGAGTTCTCAATTCAAATGGCTTAAGTAATTCTTCTGTGCCATTTCTGATGCTATAGGGTTAATACAGTATGAAGAGGATGACAAAGTACAGGGCTTTTTTTTTTTTTTTTCCTGTGGATTCCATACTCATAACCAACTACTTGGCAACCTGCCCACTCACATGTTGCGAAACAAAATGTGTTGCCTTCGGTGTGTTTTTAACAGGCCAAGCAGTTTGTTTTATCCCAATGCTTGGGTCTAGACTAGGAGACACCTAGAACAGTCCCACTGCATTTTTACCACTTTGGTTGATATCTTGGTATCCTACCATCTTCATTCTAAAGAATAGTTCTGGGACTGGGGGAATCATTTTCTGGGAGTGACCACAGACCCTCGCCACGGCCACCACCGTCACAACCTAAACTGTTTGAAGGGATTGGGATCCAGATTTGCAGACATCTTTTGCAAAACTTGCAAAAACCCACCGGTTTTAGGTTGTGAAATTATTGGCACTGGCCAGTGTCTACAATCGTGAAATTGTCATGAGTTGGGTGGAGCAGATTTTTATAGACAAAGCAAACTCCAATCTCTCCAGGCTTCTGTAAAAATATTTATACCCAAAGGAAGGGGTCCTTCCAGCTCCAGGATGCTATAACGTAAACTCTTTACTATAAACGAAGCGCTTTGTGAACAAAGATGCCCTTTCCCTCAGAACCTTCAAGTAGGTCATTTTCTTTTTCTATTTTTGGCATGGGCAGACTCCAGGAGTCGAACCCGGGTCTCCGGTATGGCAGGTAAGAATTCTGCCACTGAGCCACCATTGTACCACCCCCAGTACGTCATTTTACCTAAGCACATCTTTTTGCCCCATCAGCTTGATTGAAAGTTAAATATCCCTTATGAGTCTCTTCACAATAAAGAAGCCAAGGGTTTATTAGAAGTAAGGCAGTTTTTCATATGGGACCTAAAAAAAATTAATCTGTTGACTCAAAAGCCTTGTGACCAGCTTTCGAAGTAGTCACCAGACCTCCTCATTGTCAATACAATAGACCTTCCCACAACAGTCAGCTTTGAGGTTCCAGAAGACAGAAGCAAAGCCATGGACTGATTTATCAGGAGTTATTAAAATTTCTACTTGCACACAGTTGGATTTCTTTTAACCGTAGCCTAATTTTTTCCTGGTCCCTGTCCCATGCTTGCCTGACTGATTTAGTTACATAAAGCCTTTATTTGAAAGTCGGGAGAGTTTCCAACCCTACAAATGACAATTGGAAGTGGATGGTGGTTTCTTACACCAAATGAAGCTGTCCTTCCCAGAACTCTCCTTACAAGCAAGAGGCCACAGCCCCAGGGACCCAAGAGCCAGCTCTAGCAGGCAAGAACTGTTGAGGGACTTATCCTCTCATCCCTGATCTTTCCCTCATTTGGCCCCTCCCCTCCTTTCTTCCCTCTCTCTTCTTTTCCTTGTTTTCCTTCTCTTCCCTTTCTCCCTATTCAGCTAGAGTCTTATTTGTTTCCTAAACCACAGCTCTTACCCACAGCCTTTATTTCTATTTCATTCCTACTTTTCAGAGCATGCTTAGGGTTGGTGCTGTCTCCTTTTTTTTCCAAGCGTGTTCTGTCTCCATTCATATGTCCTAGACCACCCAGCCTCAAATCTAAATATCCTTTTTTGCCATCGGGTCATCCCAATACTTTCACATTAGTCTTAGTTGATTTATTGATTACTTTGATCTCATGTGGAAATACAGGTTTGTTTCACATCCCAATATCCATTCTGTTCCACCAGACTGCAATTCACAGCCTCCCTTGCAGCTAGATGTTTCTCTGGAACAAAACAAAACTGTGGTGTGCAACAGTCAGGAAAGGTCTTAAAGGGGGTTCGGGAGACGCCCTTCTTTGCACCTTCCTCCTTCTTCCTAGCTGGAATATAGATGTGCTGTCTGGAGCTTGAGTAGCCAACCTGCATCAGGAGGCTTCACACTGAGTGTGTCAGAGTAGTGGGTCTGGAGGCATGTTGGATCTGTGACGATAAGGGAGCCCCTTATCAGTCCTGGATTGCCAGAGATCTGTTACTTGAGAGAGGAACTAAACTTCTATCATATTTAAGCAGCCATTATTTTGTAAATATGTAGCCAAACATATATTCTAACACTGACAGAATGTTGCATAGAAATAAAATCTTCCTAGATCCACAAACACAAAACTCATTAAGGCAAGATGGGCCCTTCAGAGGTAACAGATATAAAAGTAAGAATTCCTAGTGACTCATAATCTCTTTGACCAGTTTTCATGCGTTCACCAGGCTCCCTCACTGCCACAAAGGACATCCAATAATAGCTCTGGTGTCCGGAAAACAGAAAATGTAACATTTTGCAACTTTTTTGGCGTAATTTCAGATTTACGAGAAGTTGCAAGAATAGTACAAGGAGTTCCATTCAACTTTCACCCAGATTCCCCAAATGTTAACATTTTACCACATTTGCTTTATTATTCTATTTTTTTTTTCTGAAACCTTTGAGAGTAAGTTGCAGACACACCACCTCTTTACCCCTAATACCTCAGTGTGTATTTCCTAAAAAGAAGGACAAGGTCATGGCAATTTGACCACAGTTAGATGATCAAACTCAGAAAATCAACCTTCATACAATATTATTAGCAAATCCATAGACTTTATTCGGATTTTGCCAATTGTCAAAATAATAACCTATATTATGTGACAAAATAAAATCCCAAACCATGCGTTGCATTCTGCTGAATCTTTTTTCATCTTTTATCTGGAAAAATTTCTTAGTCTTGCCTTGTGTTTCGTGGCCTTGAACACAGTTGAAGAGTCGGTTATTTTGCAGAATGTCCCTCAGTTTAGGGTACAGCTGATGTTTTTCTCATGATTAGATTCAGTTTGTGCATTTCAGCAGGAATATTCCAGAAGTAATGATGTGTTATTCTCAGTGCGTCATGCTGGGAGGCACATGGGGTTAATTTGTCCCATTACTGGTGATGTTAACTTTGATCATTGGTTAGAATGTTGTCAGCCAGTTTTCTCTTCTGCAAAGTTACTGTTTTCTCTTTGCAATTAATAAGTATCTTGTGGGGAGATACTTTAAGACCATGGAAATATTCTGTTAACCCTCCGACTTTCACCCACTAGTTTTAGCATCCATTGTGATTCTTGTGTGAATCCAATTATCACTATGATGGTTGCCCAGTAAAGATATTATAATGCTGTTTATTAGAAATTTTCTTGTCTTTTCCAAGGAAGATTGAAATTGAGGATGATATGAAAGCAAAAAAACCCAGGCACGAGGTGCTTCTCTTCATGAACCCTATAAATAAAAATATTTTGTGCATTTAAAAAATCTATTTCTGAGCACAGAGCATGTGTTTGGCACCATGATATACCCCGGGACTCAGAAGTAAATAAGATACATCCGAGCCCTTAGGCAGTGCCCTGGAGAGTTTATATGGGGCATGTGTATATGAATACATACTGACCCTACAATACAGTAAATGTTACTCCAGCATTACATTTATAACCCAGTATCCAAATGTAAGGCAGAGCCTGGGGCTTCCCTGCCTGGAAAGAGAAAACACACTTTCTCTGGCATAAAACGATTTGCATGCATTGATTTATATGCAGGATAAGGAACCTTCTGGGAGGCAAAACCTTGAAGCCTGCCCATTGTTGATATGTCTAATGAACTTGAGTGCCTAGACAAGCCTGTAGATGACTTAAGAAAGTTCTTACCTTAAGGAAAGAAAGAATCTGGCCTGGCAAGGCATCTACCCTGCCTAAGACCTTCATAGGCCCTGGGCACTGTCTCATTCAACATTGTAGCAAATATGAAATACCCCCATATCCCATATTACATCAATTTATATACATATTTATTTATATTTATACTATTTTTCCCTGAAGCGAGTTGGCTATTTGACATATTGTTAAATTTTGTCAGCATTTGATTCCTTTTGAATTTTCAGTTTTTATTGTCTGAAACCAATACATTTTTTTAAGTCTCAAACCTTTTTTGCAGACCCTTGCAAAGCTCATGGGCCTGCCCACTGTGCATCAAGGGCCTAATGATATTTTTTTTCCAAGTTGAAAGAAGTTTTATTTACTTTATGGGATACCAATGTCCCTGAGCTGAGCAATCCTACTTGATTTTTAATCAGCATTGTCGAGATATGGTTTGCATACCATAAATTTCACCCATTTATAGTGTACAATTCAATGGGTCTTAGTATATTTTCAGAACTGTGCAACCATCATCACTATCTAATTTTAGAACATCTCATCTTCAGAAAGAAAACTTGTGCCCATTTAAAGTTAATTTTCCATCCTTTCCCCAGTCCCTGGCAACCACTAATCTGCTTTCTGTCTCTATGATTTGCCTTTTCTGGACATTTCATATAAATTGGATAATACAATATATGATCTTTTATGACTGGCTTCTTTCAACTTTACCGAATGTTTTCAAGATTCATTCATGCTTTAGCATGTATCAGTACTTCATCTACTTTTTCTTTTTTTTTTCCTGAATATTTTTCCATTGTATGTACATACAACATTTTGCTTATCCATTCACCAGTTAATGGGCAATTAGAATGTTCCCTTTTTTTTTGGCTATTATGGACAATGTTGCTGTCTACATTTTATCCACGCATCTTTGTGAGGACATTATGTTTTTACTTCCCTTGGTTATGTACCTAGGAGTAGAAGTGCTAGATCATATAGAAAATCTATGTTTAATGGCTGAGAGATTCCAAACAGAGTCGAGAGGTTATCCTGGAGGTTATTCTTATGCATCAAGTAGATATCATCTTGTTATTCAAGATGTAATGGAGAGGCTGGAGGGAACTGCCTGAAAATGTAGAGCTGTGTTCCAGTAGCCATGTTTCTTGAGGATGATTGAATAATGATACAGCTGTCACAATGTGACTGTGTGA
>PVIY010019219.1:0-46177 GCA_004026745.1 Myrmecophaga tridactyla
TTCAGTATTTTAACATAATTACATTACAGTTAGGTAGTATTGTGCTGTCCATTTCTGAGTTTTTGTATCCAGTCCTGTTGCACAGTCTGCATCCCTTCAGCTCCAATTACCCAATATCTTATCCTATTTCTATCTCCTGATGATCTCTGTTACCAACAACATATTCCAAGTTTATTCACTAATGTCAGTTCATATCAGTATACCATTCATTTTTAATGTCTTGCAATGTTGACATTCTTTAATACCACTTTTGAGTTCCAGAATAGGATTTGTATTCAACTCTAATTCCAAAGCCTGTGCTCTGTGCACTATGTATACCGTTGATCATTCTACTTGCATCTGGCAGAAGGAGTGGGGAAAATTTGAAAGAGTCACCAAAGGATATGGAACAGAAAATTAAGGATGAATTTCTTGAAAGGACAATTGCATATTACAGTAATTATGGTAAACTTCTATATGACCAATTCACTTTAATTTCTTGGTGAAGTACTGCTTCAAAAGGGTGTGCATATGAACTTTAGCAGATATGGAGTGAAGAAAAGGAGGACTATTCCAAGCAGAGGGAGTACCCCAACTGAAAGGACTGAGGAACAGTAATGGGTTGGCATGATTGGAGAGAAGGTGAGTGGCTTGATTTGGCAGAAGCCCCTGGGCTTCAGGATAACTGCTTCCCATTATCTCCTAACCCTGTGAAAGGGGGTTTGGGAGACAAAGAGAGCAAGGAGAGAATGGGGAGCAAATAACCAGAGAAATTCCTACAGAGATCTTTAGGGCCTGGAATTGGTGCCAAGTGGAAACTCCCCTTTTCTGACACCAAAATCCCTCACTTTGGGTAGTGTTTTGCAAACATGGCTCTCAGGAATATTGTTCTGAGCCATCAAAGATTTTCTTTCTGTTTGATACACCATCCTCATTCCCGTTTGTTTTCCTTATATATCAAACTCTTTCTCCTGCTCTTGGGATTCTTTTTCTCAGATTTCCAGGAACTTCTGTCAGGTCAGATAGCCAATGTTTGTGGAGGACTCAAGAATTTCAGAAGGAAATAAAAAAGGAAGAAAGAAAGAAGAATTTCAGAAGGGAAAACTTACCCCACATCAGGTCAAGGCTGGAAGCCCTTCAGCCCTGCTAAAAGTCCCCCAGACCATTATAAAGGCCACCAGAGCCATTCAGTCATCAACATTGTACCCCAGATGAGCTCAACCATGGGAGCTGCTTAATTTGAACAAATACTCTAGAATGCAAGCTTCATGAGGGTAGAGATGCTTGCTTTGTGTATATCCCTAGTGCCTAGAGCATATAAGGTGTTAATTTTTTGTAGAATTTCTCTTAGTATTCACTTGAGTAAACTGTTAGTGTAGCATAAGAACAAGTCCAAAAACTCCGCCTATATTCAGGGTCTTGACATCCTTGAAGAATGTGTTTCAACCTTTGTCTTTGGAAGTCTTTCAGCAGCCAGCTTACAGTGAGGGCATCAAGGACCCAGTTTAATTTATATATCTATTTGTGAATGAAATGAATGGCAAATTATGATTTTCACCAGTTGATTTTTTTTTTGGCACAGTAAAATTTATTTGTCTTTATGATTTACACTGAGTCATTAAACACGCAAAAGAATAAACACTGTTAAGATTGCCCTGTGTAGCTTAGGAAATAACGGGTCCCAGTTCAATCATACAAATTTCATTCAGCTTAGAAATGAGTTTCTTTTTAATGTTTTAATCTTTTTTTTTCCAGTCCCCAAGGCTTACACAGTTGAGTATAAATGTTTTAGTCACTCTGTTATCATCAGACACATGATGTTTACCAATTCCCAGGAAATAAATGAAAACCAACAAAAAAGTCCAGTGACAACAGAGTACATTTTCACAAAACCAAATTTGAGAAGCTTATTATAGTTTGATACAGTTTAGTTTTCAGACCTACTCATGAAACAATATTAATAAATTATATCTGTTTTTAGGTTTAATGTCTTTTTAAGTAATTACTACATTTTCTTTCGTGCAAGAGTTTCATTGAATTCTTTGGTTTTAAACATTATAGCTCTATTTCATCTAAATACATATAGTTCTATTTGTACCAAATATAAAAAATTTTTTAAAAATTAGACAAAATTTCAAAAGGTAGAAAAGCAATTATTGCTTCAGTATAAAAAAATGTCTGGCCCAGTTAGGTCCTATTGCTATTATTGCTTTGTTTCTGTTGGAAAACTGTCCTGGAAATCAAGGACTGTACCCCTAGCTCCCGGCTGAAAGTGTGATTTGGTTATCCATTGTCAGCTATTAGTATGTCCCCTTACTTCACGAGATAAACTTATTTATGCTATTTCACTTTGTTTTCTTTTTAAAGGACAAGATCAGGGTAACTCACCAGTTGATTTTTTAATGAAAGTTAGTTATTATACTAAAATACCACAATTTTCTTTTGCCTCAGTTGCTTTTATTCCATTCCTGCTACTACCCATTCATTCCTCTATTTGCCTGCCTCTTTCTAGTTTCCTGTCTTACCTAGATAGAGAAAAAATAAAATATATTTGTTAGATTAAAATTAAAATATCAGTGTGTGCTGACACTGCACTGACAGGGAATATGGAAAAGAACAAGGTATGAACCATACTCTCAAGTTTAAAACAAGGTAGGGGAGACACACAGGAACAAGCCTATTATAAGAAGCAGAACCTACAAAATACTGAAGACAAAGAATGGGAAGATGAATTAAATGGGAGTGGATCGGAGAACTGTGGGAAGATGTGGTATAGGAAGCGCCAGGAATCAGTCCCTCCATCAAAATAACTACCAAGCCAGTAAGAACTATCTGAATCAGGACTCTGGAGTTAGTGGAATATTTGTAGGATCTGGGAAAGTGCTGGATGAAGAAGCTGATAAATTGTAGTAGATATGGGAGAATTTCACCTTCCCTGCAGTGGCTACCATGCATTATCTTCCAGCTGTGCCACAGGCAGCTATTGAGAGAGCAACCCTCCTTCTTGATGTGGTCTGCATACCAGAAGTAAAACTGGAAATTAGGAAAACATTGTTCCAATAAAGAGTTAGACATTGTAAAAAGCAGCCAAATAGAAACCATGGAGCTGAAAAGTACAATAATGGAAATAAACTACTAGAGGGTTTAAACAGCAGACTTAAACAGGCAAAAGAAAGGATAAGCGAACTTGAAGATAACACAAATGAGATTATATAATATGAGGAACAGAAAATTAAAAAATGAAGAAAATTGAACAGAGTCTGGAGATTTATGGGACACCATCAAACGTATGTATCATAGGAGTCCTGGCAGGATGAGAGGAAGTGGCAGAAAAAGTATTTGAAGAAATAATGACTGAAAGTTTCCCAAATCTGATGAAAGACATGAATAGACACATCTAAAAAGCTAAGCCAAGGGAATTTACACCAAGTAAAATTATAGTAAAATTGTCAAAGTCTATAGAATTTTGAAAGCAGCAAGAGATGAATGACTTGTCATGCATAAGGGATCCTCAGTAAAATTAGCAGACAATTTCTCATAAAAAAACATGGCGGGGGGCAGTGCATGGGTAGTTCAGCCATAGATTGCTCACCTAGCATGTGGGAGACCAGGTTCAATTCCTGGACCACGCACCCCACTCCCCCCCCACATCAGAAAAAAAAACATGGAGGCCAGAAGGCATTGTAATGATATATTTAAAGTTCATAAAGAAAACTGCCAACAAAGAATTCTATATCTGGCAAAATTGTCCTTCAAGAATGAAAGAGAAATTAAGTAATTTAAAGATAAACAAAAGTTGAAGGAGACCTGCTCCTCAGAAGACCTGCTCTATAAGAAATGCTAAAGGAACTCTTCAGGCTGAAATTAAAGGACACCAGACAATAACTCAAAAACAGAAATAAAGAACATTGGTAAAAGTAATCCTATCAATACATATAAAGTCCTGAAAGTTCTGTATTATTGCACTTTTGGTATATAACTGCTTTTCTCCTCTTTATGACTTCAAAGGCAAACATATAAAGATAATACAAATCTATGTTAATGGGCATACAATGTCTAAAGGTGTAATCTGAGGTAATTAAGATGTTAATGGTAATTACAAAGGCAATCACTGAGAAAAATAAAATGTAGGGAGAAAGGAAAGGAAGGTGATAAAAGTGATACAGTAAAAAACTTAAATACGAAAAAGGGCAGTAAGTAATGGAGCAACGGAGGAGTGCAAAAATTAAAGATTTACAAAAGAACAAATAACTAAATGATGAAGTAAATCTATCCTTATAGTTATTATCTTAAATGTAAATGAATTAGTGCTTAGGATGCTTGTGCTCTCCTTTCTGGCTGGCGGCGGCTGCTGAGCTGGATGCACACATGGGGAAAGTCTTGCCTGCCTCCCCCTTTCTGCTCACCAGCATGTCAGTTGTGCCGCCCAGTCACTCGCAGACCTGCTAGACCTGGGGGTCAGCTAGCTCTGCCACAAGAACATCCAGCAGATCAAGTCTGGGGTGCACCATCAACCTGTTCCCTCTTACCAATTATACTTTTGGTACAAAAGAGCCCCTCCATGAGAAAGGCAGCTCTGTTGCAGCCAGATTTCAGTGCATGAGGGAGGAATTTGATAAAATTGGAATGAGGAGGCCTGTTAGAAGGAGTTCTGATTGTACGTGAGCATCCGCTACCCCATGTATTACTGCTGCAACCGGGAACAACTTTCTTCAACTTACCTCGTGGTGAACTTAACCCAAGAGAAGATGAAGTTGAAGCACTCAAATGCTTAATGACAGAGCTACTAGGTTGTCAAGATGGAGCCCTGCAAGAGTGGGTCATTGATGATTGCATTGGTAATTGGTGGAGACCAAAGTTTGAACCTCCTCAGGATCCCATATATATTCCAGCACATATTACAAAGCCTAAGGAACATAAGAAGTTGTTTCTGGTTCAACTTCAAGAGAACGCCTTGTTTGCAGTCCCTAAAAATTACAAGCTGGTAGCTGCATCATTGTTCGAACTGTATGACAGTACACCTGGATATGGGCTCATCATTTCTAGTCCCCCTCAGCTTTCGAGCAGGTTCAGTTTTACATACAACTGAATTTCTGCACAGTGGAAAAGTAAAAGAAGCCGTCTCCCTGAGCACAGCTATACATTATAGAAGAATATACATGGTAGAAGTTTTTTGGTTTCATCTCTTTCTATTGTTTGAATAGTAAAGTTAACATGAAAAACTAGATAGTGGTGGAAAAGAAGTGGTAATTTTTAATTTGCTTTGGTTCTACTCATACTTTTTTGTACAACATTCAACAAAATGGACATCTTAAAAATGTAATTTAGTTAAATGCTCCTATTAAAAGGCAGATATTAAAAGATTGAATGAAAAATAAATGTCTGTCTATATACTCTCTACAAGAGACTCACTTTAGGTAGAAAGACACAAAGAGGTTGAAAGTGGCAGGATGGAAAAAGAGAGCTGGAATGTCTATATTACTGTTAAACAAAATAAACTTTAAGTCAAGAGGATTACAAGAGATGAAAAAGGACATCATATATTGATGAAAGTTTCAATCCAGCAAGAATATGTAACAATTACAAACATTTATGTACATAACAACACAGCATCAAAATGTATGGGGCAGAAATAAACGGACAGAACTGAAAATAAAATAGGTAGTTCTGTAATAATGCTTGAAGATTTCAACATACCATTTTCAACAACTGATAGAACATCTAGACAAAAGATTATAAGAAAATAAAGGACTTGAACAACACTGTAAACCATCACACCAAATGGGGATATACAGAACACTCCACCTAACAAAAGCTGAATGCACATTCTTCTCAGGTACACATTGATCATTCTCCAGGAGAGACCTTATGTTAGGCCACAAATCTAATCTCAATAAAATTTAAAAGACTGAAATCATACAAATTATATTTTTGACACAGTGGAATGAAGCTAGAAATTGATAACAGAAGTAAAACTGGAAAATGTATAGACACACGATCATTAAATAACAGTTAACCAATAAAGTCAAAGAAAAAATAAGAAGGGAAATTAGAAAACACTTAGAGATGAATGAAAACGAAAACACAACCTACCAAAACATGGGGTGCAGTGAAGGCAGTGCTCAGAGGGAAATTTATAGCTGTAAATGTCTATATTTAAAAATATATATCACAAATCAATAACTTCCAATTTTACACTTAAAGGAACTAGGAAAAAAAAAAAAAAAAAGAGCAAACTAAACCCAGTTAGTAGAACAAAGGAAATAGTGAAGATTAGAGCAGAGATAAATTGAGAACAGAAAAACAACAGAGAGAATCAAGGAAGCCAAAAGTTGGTTCTTTGAAAAGACCAATAAAATTGACAAACTTTTGACCAGACTGACAAAGAAAAAGAGAGGACGCAGATAACTAAACTCAGGAATCAAACTGGGAACATTACTACAACCTTAGAGAAATAAAGAGGATTATAAGAGAATTCTATGAGCAATTGTATGACAACAAACGGATAAATTCCTGGAAATTTACAAATTACCCGAACTGACTCAGAAAGATACAGATTACTCAACAGAACAATAACAACTAAAGCAACTGGATTCATAATTTAAGAAAAAACATTCAAGAAATATCCAGTAGCACATGGTTTCAGTGATGAATTTTACCAAACAAAGAATTAACTCCAATCTCTCTAAAACTCTATAAAAAAATTGATAAAGATAGAATACTTCCTTACTCACTCTATGATACCAAAGCCAGACAAACACATCACAAGAAAAGAAAATTACATACCAATATTCCTTATGAATATAGGTACAAAATCCTCAAGAATACTGGCAAACTGAATGTAACAGTACATTAAAAGGACTATATACCCTGACCAAGTGAGATTTATTTCAAGAATGCAAGGGTAGTTCAAAATAAGAAAATCAATCATTGTAACACACTACACTAATAGAATGAAGGAAGAAAAACTGATATGATCATCTCAGTTGATGCAGAAAAGATGCTTGACAAAATCCAACATACTTTCATGATATACTCAGAAAACTAGGAATAGAAGAAAACTTTCTCAATGTGATAAAGGGTACATATTAAAAAGCCAAAGCAAATATCATTCTCAATGGTGAAAAGAATAATCCCCCCTATGATCATGAACAAGACAAGGATGCCCACTGTCACAACTGTTATTCAATATTGTTCTAGTCAGAGCATTCCAGGAAGAAAAAGAAATAAAAGGCATCAAAATTTGAAAGGAAGATGTAAAACTATCTCTAATCACAGATTTTATCTTATATGCAGAAAAATCCCAAATAATTCACAAGGAAGCTACTAGAATTAACAAATGAATTCAGCAAAGGCACAGGGCATTAGATTGACATGCAAACATAAATTTTGTTTCTATCTACTCGTAATGAACAATGTGAAAAAGAAATTAAGAAAACAATTCCACTTACAAAAACATCTAAAAGAATAAAATACCTAGAAACAAATTTAAACAAGGAGATGAATTGCTACTCTGAAAATACAAAACATTGCTGAAAGAAATTAAAGAAAACTTAAATGGCAAGACATCCCATGTTCAAGCATAGACAACTTAATACTAAGATGCCAATACTACCTAGAGCCATCTATAAATTCAGTGCAGTCCTAATCAAAATCCCAGAAGTTGTTTGGATTTTGTTTTGTTTCATTTGCAGAAATGGAAAGGCCAAGCCTCAAATTCACAGAGAACTGCAAGGGGCCCCAAGTAGCAAAAACAATAATGAAAAAGAATAAAGTTGAAAGACTCACTGAGTAGTTAAAACAGTGCAGTACTGACATAGGAATAGAAACATAGACCAATGGAAGAGAATTAAGAATCCAGAAATAAAGCCTTACATACAGTCAGTCGATTTTCAAGAAGGGCACCAAGTCCATTAAAATCAGGAAAGAATAGTCTCTTCAACAAATGGTGCTGGGACAACTGGAAATTCACCTCTCACCTTGTGCCAGTATGAAAGGATTATGCACCCTAGACAAGCCATGTTTTATGCTGATCCATTTTGTGGGGGAGCTGTTTCTTTTATTATTTATTTATTTATTTTTGCATGGGTAGGCACCGGGAAGCAAACCTGGGTCTCTGGCATGGCAGGCGAGAACTCAGCCTGTTGAGCCACCGTAGCCCACCGAGCTGTTTCTTTTAATCTCTAATCCTTACTGTAGGTTGCGGATTTGATTAGATTATCTCCACGGAAATGTGACGCACCCAGTTGTGGGTGTTAGCCTTTGATTAGAGGGAGCTGTGACTCCACACATTCCATATGGGTCTTGATTAGTTTACCGGAATCCCTTAAAAGTAGAATCGTTTTGGAGAGAGCCACAGAGCCATGAGAACCACGAGAGCCCACACAGCCAGAGACCTTTGGAGATGAAGAAGGAAAACACCCCCAGGGGAGCTTCATGAAACAAGACTGGAGAGAAAGCTAGCAGACATCAA
Organism: Myrmecophaga tridactyla; assembly: GCA_004026745.1. Taxonomy (NCBI): domain Eukaryota; kingdom Metazoa; phylum Chordata; class Mammalia; order Pilosa; family Myrmecophagidae; genus Myrmecophaga; species Myrmecophaga tridactyla. The sequence continues at coordinate 8,453 of PVIY010019219.1, forward strand.
CATGTTCACCATGTGCCTTTCAAGTTGAGAGACAAATCCTGTATGCCATTGGCCTTCTTGAACCAAGTTCCCTGATGCTTAAGATTGGATGTTTTTATAGCCTTCCTTTAATTTGGACATTTTTGTGAGCTTAGAACTGTAAACTAGCAACTTAATAAATTTCCCCTTTGAAAAGCCATTTCATTTCTGTCATATCACATTTCAGCAATTAGCAAACTAGAACACACCTCATACAAAAATTAATTCAAAATGGATCAATGACTGAAGTATAAGAGCTAAAACTATAAAATTCTTAGAAGACAACATAGGTTAATATCTTTGGGACCTTGTATTAGGCAAATGGATTCTTAGATTTTGCACAAAAAACACGAGTAACAAAAGAAAAACTGGACTTCATCAAAATTAAAAACTTTTGTGCATCAAAGGACATTATCAACATTATCAACACAGTGAAAGGCAGCCTTCTGTATAGAAGAAAATATTTGGAAACCATGTCTGATAAGGACTTGATAACCAAAATAAATAAATAAATAAATAACCTGCTACAATTGAACAGTAAAAAGACAAACAACCCAATTTAAAAATGAGCAAAGGATTTGACTAAACATTTCTTCAAAGATATATAAATGGCATAAGAAAAAATGCTCACCGTCATTAGCCATTAGAGAAATGCAAATCAAATCCACAATAAGATATCACTTCATACCCACAAAGATGGTTATTATTTTTAAAATGGAAAATAAGTTGGTAAAGCTGAAGAGCTATAGTAACATTTGTACTTGTTGGTAGGCATGTAAAATGGTTGAAGCCATTGTAGGAAAGTTTGACTTTGCCTCAGAAAATGAAACAGAGAACTACCACATGAACCAGGAATTCCACTTTTATGTATATAACCAAAAGAATTGAAAACAGGGACTCAAGCAGAGATATTTGCACACCAATTTCATACTAGCATTATTCACAATAGCCAAAAAAACTGGAAGCAATCCCAGTGTCCCTCAAGGTGAATGAATAAACAAAATGTGGTATATGTACATCAATGGAATATTTTTCAGCCATGAAAAGAAATGAAGTTCTGATGCATACTATAATATGGATGCATCTTGAAGACCTCATGTTGATTGAAATTAGCCAAGAAGGCTAAACAGAAGGACAAACACAGTAAAATTTTTCTTATATGAAATATTTTGAATAAAGAAATTCAGAGACAGAAACTAGAATAGTGGAAACCCTATGACTGAAGTTATAGAAACACTTACCGAAGGCAAGATCTTTGTAAGACTGTAACTTTTCACTAAAGCAATGTACTTCTTTCAATAAGTAGAGAACTCTTTGTCACTTGAAAAGCAGATGCAGAGGTATGATAATCATCTTTCAAGAATTTTGCAGACAATTTCTAAAATACACAAAGATGCAGCAAAAGACCAGAAAATCTAGCGTTCTTCATCCCACACATCTCTTTTTCTCAAGTATCAGCCTCGGGAAGTGAAAGAAAGATCCTTCCCTGCTGATTCTTCTGATGAATATACTTGAGAACGTGGGATCATTTTGCACATATGGCTTCTTCATATGCTCAACTTTGGTTTAGAAAAAAATGAGTTTGTGAAGATCTTTCTTACTAGGCATACTATCAAAGTAATGGGACTTGTTCTTCTTTACTGGTGGATTAAAGATAGCTGCAATTTCTTTTGCTACACATTCTATTAAAAGGTGCAATCCATTTCCCTCCCCCTTGTTACCTGCTTTCACGAACAGAATGTGACATTGTGCCAGTTCCAGGGATAGGTCTCACAAATCCTGAGTCACTGCGTAAAGAGGTCTAGTTATTCCTTGCTAGAGACCACAGGAAGCAAGAAAAGCCCAATCTACAGCTGTTCCAGCCATCCCAGTTTAAGCATCAGACATATAAGGAGGCCATATTGGACATTCTACCCCAGTAGAACTTCTAGCTTAACACCAGCCATACTATATGCCCATTCAATCTCTTTCCAAATTGTGCTACTGGGAGCAAATTAAACAATTTAGTGTTTTTTTGGTTTTTTTTACATGGGCAGGCACCGTGAATCAAACCCGGGTCCTCTGGCATGGCAGGCGAGCATTCTTGCCTCCTAAGCCACCGTGGCCTGCCCAACAATTTAGGTTTTAAGCCACTAAGATCCCTGTACCAAATAAATCTCTTAATTACTGGAATGGTCTTGTGTATTCTTGGTCTGACATGGGGCCCCAGTTTAGGAAAATATAGTTTGGTGGCTGGGGTTTATGATCATTTGCGAACTCTGAATTCTTAACACAATTCCTGGCAGATTTTTTTACATGGGAATTTGAATGCCTAAGCCACTTCCAAGGATTGTTCTGATATATGGTTGCCTCCTGAGGACAGATGGAATTATACTTCTGATACTGAGTTATGGACAAAGATATAATTGAGAGCGTTGGGAAGACAAGCTAGTCAGAGTTCATGTCTGGAAACTGGGTCTCAACATAAGCAATATGAAGACACTAGACTTAATAAATGTGATGCTTTAAAAATATGTATAGGAATTCTGGCTACACCTTTCTTCAAATGGTGGAGCCTAATTCACCTACCAGAGTATAGGCTGCACTTGGCAATTCTTGCTTCTAATGAATAAAATGTGGCAGAAATGAGTTTATAACTTCTGAGATTAGGTCATAGAATGGCATATGGCTTTCTCCTTGCTCTCTCCAGTATCACTCACTTTTGGGAAGCCAGCTACCCTGTCATGAATATATTCAGGCCTCTACAAAGAGGCCCATATAACAAAGTGAGACCTTTTGGTCAACAGCCAATGAGCAAGCCATCTAGGAACCAGATTCTCCAGCCCCAGTCAAGCCTTCAGATGACTGCAGTCCCAACCTTACTTTGTTTGTAAACTCATGAGAGACCCCGAGCCAGAATCCACCTAATCTGCAACCAAATTCCTGAACCACAGAAACTGAGATACCAGGTCGCTAAATTTGGGGGCTACAAAGCAGTAAATAACTCTTAGACAGCAATATGTAACTAATGCAAAACTTTGGAGAGTAGTTGGCTAACCATAAGGTTATTCCATAACAAGTTATTCTCTGGGCAAATACCAGCAGGATGGTAGTTTAGATAGCAGTTAAATGAAAGGCATTTTTCATTCCTTCTTAAAGGCCAGTTGGGGGGAGGTTCGATGGGCGACCTATCATATCTCTTCCAATTTCCAAAATTCTTGAGAATAAAAGAACAGAATCCCTAAGATAACGGGTTGGGAGTGTTCCATATTATAGAGGATTTTCCAGTTACGCTAGAGGAAGAACAGGCCTTTGGCTCATTCCTGAACTGACTGGTTGGAAATCTGAGTGCCCTGGTAGTAGTATGTATGTATGTACGTATGCATCTATCTTCTCTCTCTCTCTCTATCGCATATAGTTATATATAGTATAGATACTATATGTTCCTTTTCAGAGCATAGTATCTGTCAAAAACAAAACAGAATTTTACATTTTCTAGTTTGTTTTTTCCTGCAGCACATACTGTTTTAACTGGTAGTTTCAAATACCATTAATTTTTAAAACAGAGCTGGTTTCTGCATGTAGAACTGTTACAGTCCAGATGAAGTGTGCTAGCAGTTAAAGCCACCAGAGGAAGAAAAAATTTCCAAATATCAGTTTACCACTTGCATATTAATAACAAAAATAAAAATTTTCTGTGAAAAGAATTTTAGTTTTAAAGTATTTGGACAGCTATCACTGAAATTTTCATTTGCACATAAGATGCATTAGGATACAGAAGACACCAAAACAAAGCACAAAAAAGTTAAAATGTTTCATTATCTTCCTTACTTGGCTCATTACTAATCACATTTTTTCCTGTAACTATGGGCTTTAGTAAACTCTTGCATTAACAATCCAGGTTATGTCACAAATATCAGCATCAAATAAATGTTAAAGTAATGATGCATCATCTACATTAAAAAATCAATACCAGTTATTTACAGGCCAATAGGTAGTCGCGCATCTAAATCTGGTACATTTGAAAGTAGACAAATCTATCCATGTTCTGATGTTTTAGGGAACGGGAAGAGGACTTCATTTATAAAATTCTCTTCGTTTTATACTTCTTTAATCTCTTACTGCTGACCCTGGGTTTGCCTGCTGTGAAGTCTTACATACCTCACAGGCTACTTGAAGATAGGCCACTTGATCTTTTCTCCACTAAGGTGGCAGATATACTCTCTCTAACTCTCCCCTGATCTTTTACAACCGCACCTTAATCATCAAATATACTTGATTATATACCATGTATAGAATGTATGTGTAAAGATTTGTCAATAAAAATATATTTTTAAGTATACTTTTAGAAAGTGTGATTTATTTTATATCCAAATGTCTTAATCACAAATCTTCATCTCCACACATACTATGTTGAGGCATCCTGATGTTGACAATTGCAGCAATATAACATTTACTAATTTAAAAAAAGGAAAGTAGCCATTACTGAATGAATAGAAACATAACATTATGCCAATATCAACTTAAGTGATATCACCATTTTTGAATCCCAAGATTTTAATGTAAACTTTTATTAAAACTAATCACAAAACACAAAGACAATAGAAATAGAAGTTATTTATTAATCAATCCACTTACAAAGCAGGTGGCTTAATGCAAACTTATTGACATCTTCACATATGATCCATGGGAACATGTCTTCTACATACAGACAGTGATATTACTGACTGGATGCATTTGCAATCTTGGGCATAGTAAGCATATTTAAACAAATAAAGTTAGGCTATCCTGTATATGAAAGTATCTTGATAATATGCATCCTGAAGTAGATTAAAACTCTCTCCAAAGGAGAAATGTTAGTATGTTAACTTCATATTCTATATTATGCAGTAGATCTTTAACTATAGAAATTAAAAATTTTAAATCAGTGATCGACTCTTGGTAAGGTAAGAAGTGGGAGTCTATATGCAGAGCAACAGTAGGTTGACAGTATAATTTGTGCCTCACAGTATCTGCAGATGTACTGTTTTTCAAGTTTAGAGAAATAAAACAGGAGACACATAGATTCGGGTGACTTTATTTATCTTTAAACTAATAAAAATCCCTAAAAAGTGATCCTGGGATCTTTAGAAGTTATGTGAATGCATAGATACCTGCCAATGACTGCAATTCTAAATCCTGACTGAATGTGTTTACAAAATCAGTGTAAGCAGATATCTTAACTATACGTGCTTACAGAAAACTGAACAAAAATTCTACATGTCTTTTTCAATTCCCCTAAAATCTGCAAGTATGTACAATCCAGCTAATTGACATTAATATTTAGTGTTCATCAGGGCTGTTTCACAGCAGCAAAAATTGAATGAGGGAAATAAATTTCTAAACAATGTAGGAAAAAGATAAATACAATCAGAACAGCAGTCTAAATGTATATTAATATTCAACTCTATCTGCACTGTACTGAAAGGAAAAGGATACACCAAGAAAATTCATATTGATCACTCTGGTGACGTGAATACCACCTGCATCTGACTGAATATGGTTTGTATTCTGTTCCCAGTATTAAGGATGGTATTTAACTCAGAACTCCATATTGTAAATATACAGCAGCCATTTTGTCCTAATTAAGGAATGTCTTAATATACAATATTATAATTTTCTAGAGGATTTTTATACATTAAACTAAAGTACATGATTGATTAAATTAAAGGTTAGTAATGGATAAAAAAAATCATGATTCTCAAGGCCTGGTTGTATGTAAAAACAAAAAGACCACACAATTCTACTGACTAAAGCAGCTAATCTTGCCTGCAAGTTTAGGGTCACAAGCCCATAATATGTGCAAAGAAATGCAATACAAGGAACCATGCAAAAATACAGTAAAATGATACAGGAAAAATGTCAAATCTAGAAAAAAAAAGCTTTTATAAATACATCAAAATCAACCGTATACATAAACTGTAGGTCTAGCATTAGTTGTACCATATAGCAGAGCCAGCACTCTAAGTTCAATGCTTCCAAATCTGCGCAGGTAAGTCATGCCATCTTTGGTTGACTGCGGTACCAGGAAGGAGGAGAATGAGAGGAAAGGCAAGAGTTCTGTAACGTGGTGTCAACTTTCACTTGGCAGCTGGGCCTCAATGTCCACTCTGCATATGGGGCACTTCTTATTGGTAATCAACCACTGGTCAACACATACTTGGTGGAAAAGGTGCATACATGGAAGGCGTCTATTATTGACAAAACAAAAAGCAAAAGTTAATTTTATGACACTACATGTGGCATTTATATTTTTAAAAATTAAATATGTAAAAATTCAGCAGTGTTCTGAAGTTAGTAGGCATCTTTCTCTTCTGTTAAGGAGACTTACACACATATTAAATTAGCACGCCGGGTAATATAATATATAAATAACCTGAACAATTGACCGTCACAGCTACAGAACCAAATTATACAAAATCTCAAGAATTATAAGAACAAGAACTATACTGGAAGTTATTCCATCTTTGTTTCTATACATGAGCTGCCAATGCACTAGAGTTACAGTATGTTCGTTATATAATATTGCAAATGTATTTTTACTATCAAATCATCACTTTGCATTTGTGAAACACTTTAAAATATCTCTTGTCTCCCAAAAACATTAGAACACATAACTATATAGCAGCCATGCCGTCCTAATTAAGGAATGTCTTAATATGCAGCATTATCATTTTCTACCTAGAGGATCTTTATATATTAAACGTAAGTAGTGATTAAAGTAAGTAATATTATTTTCATATTACTAAGTGTTAAATATCCACTTAATACTGTATTACTCTTTCATAGATAGGTTAAAAATAAATGCTTATTTTAGTTCATCATACCATGTCTTCAATTAGAAATTGAGAAATAGGGACTCCCAGCAAGAGAGAGTAATATTAAATCTAAGTAGAATGGAATTAATTATTGACTCTAGTGTCTAATTTACCTCCATCTACTGTTAAGCGTTATCACACATTTTTAGATTTCCTAATATTTTTGTAAAAATAGCAACTAAAAAGGTGTGTTCCAATTCATTATCAATGATTACTCCTTGAACAGTATTGTCAATACTGTGAAAACAATTAACTTTCATATTTATAAATCTTTATTGGAAGTATAATGTTAAATAAGCTTATATATGAAAAAGTAAACTACCATTTATAACTTTTTTTCCCCAGCCAATTGAAGAGATATGGTAAAAGTTAACCCTTACCAATTAGGTCAACAAAACCACCACATGGTTCTGTTGGATATATTATAAAATCTGTTGCATTAAAAACAAAACAAAACAAAAAAATTAGAATAGAAACAAAACAATTACTTGAGAGATCTCAAGTAATTGTTTTGTTTTAATCCCTAAAATAGGTATGGACAGAATAGTAAAAAGTATGGATTTAAGAAAAATAAACAAATAATAAGGGGAACAAAGAAAACAAATTGGGTATGGAAATACTAGTGGTCAACGAGAGAGAGGGGTAAGGGTTATGGGATGCCTGAGTTTTTTCTTTTATCTTTTTATTTCTTTTTCTGGAGTGATGTAAATGTTCTAAAAAATGATCATGGTGATGAATACGCAACTATGTAATGATATTGTGAGCCAGTGATTGTACACCATGTATGCAATGTTTGTATGTTAAGAATGTTTGTGCTTGTATGTTGTTTCATGAATAAAAATTTTTAAAAATTTCTAAAATAAAATACTATTGTTTAGCATAATAACTTAATATTTATTACATCATAAAGCTGCAAAAAGAAAATAGTTCTACAAGTCAGAGAGGAAATTTAAGGACAAAATCGATTTATAAAAGATGCTGTAAAACATGCATCAAGTATGCTGATGTTCTGGGAAATGATCATGATGATGAATATGCAACTATGTGATGATATTGTGAATTGCTGAGTGTATGTGTTGGGAATGTTTGTGTTTCTTGTAATTCTTTTTTAATTAATAAAAAATTAAAAAAAAAAACATGCATCAAGTAGATATCGTCTTGTTATTCAAGATGTAATGGAGAGGCTGGAGGGAACTGCTTGAAAATATAGAGCTGTGTTCCAGTAGCCACGTTTCTTGAGGATGATTGAATAATGATACAGCTGTCACAATGTGACTGTGTGATTGTGAAAACCTTGTGTCTGATGCTCCTTTCATCTACCTTGTCAACAAAGGAGTAGAACATATGGAATAAAAATAAATAATAGGGGGAACAAATGCTAAAATAAATTTACTTTAAATGCTAGTGAAAAAAAAAAAAGATGCTGTAAAACAAACTACATTGAGCTAATAATCTGTCCCCTTTTAAGTTTTGGCAAATTAAGGCCGCCAAAGTCCCTCAAATTTTCTCTTCTGCAAGATTTATAAAAAGACAAAGTTCAATATTGATATGCTGAGTGGTAGCACAAGACAAGAATTATAACCACAAAACTTCCCTGAGCAAGCTTTGGTGTGGCCCTAAACAAGCAGTATACTTCTTACCATTACCCCCTTTGTTCCTTATATAGAGATTTTAATCTTTTTGTTTCGCTCACCATAAAAAGCCAATTCTACATGTTGGATGCTGGTAAAAGAGTATATCAGGCTCAATCTTTATTTGTTTCTAGTCTATTTCCAAATAAAGCTCCTTGCATAGTTTTGGAAATGGGTCTTAGATAATTAATATCTAGTTACCTCACATCTTCACCTTCCTCTAAAATAGATAAACAGATAGTACACTTTTCCTCTGTGTCTTCCTCAGTCCCTTCTTCCCCATCTTGTTTGCAGTGCAGTTTCCTCTGTGAGAACCAATCAGTTGTTACCTTATTAGTAGAGATGACATTATTGAACAACTGAGTAAAGTCAGTGCTTATTTCAAAAACAAAACAAAACAAAACTACACATTTGCCCACAACTTATTTCCTAGGTAAGACTATCATGAATTAATATGTGCATTAAGCGATTATCATCAATTAAGTGTTCTTCTATTACCCTTAAACAATCAACATCAAGCAAAGTCAAATGTAACAGATATTCATTTGAAATCTACACTTTTTTTGAAATCTATTACTTTTAATCCAGATATTTACACAATATAAACTTATCATAAACATACATAAACAAATTTTATATTACTAATGTTTTAAATAACATCCATATAAATTAATGTTACAACATTTAGCTGACAGTTAAAATGACTTAAATTTAATGGTAATACCTCATTAACACCCTTAGAAAATGGATGGAAAATACAAAGAACAGTAAATTTCACTTTATTATTATTCTCTGTATGGCATAAGGCATTGCTATAAAGAGCTTGTTGAAAGAAAGTTGTTTAACACATCTACCACCGCACTTTCAGATATACTACACTAGGGATTCAGGGTAGAGTAAAAGCAATGTAGATCAACTAAATGTCCATCAAAGTAAGTGACTGGTTAAATAAATTATGGTACTGCCATAAGACAGAATTCGGGATAGCTATTAAGAAGATTATGACTGATCTGTGGATGCTGATAAATAATGAAAAGGCAATGTGCAAAAGCGTATGTATGATTTCATCTCATTTCTGTTTTTTGAAAGAGTGGAAGATAATGTAGGTACATAAGCACATTTTTATAAGTGCATAAAATTATCTGGAAGAATACCCAAGTAATTCTTTATCATGATTTCACTTTCATGAAGGAAAACTGGGGTCTGCAGTGGGAGAGAGACATCAGGGTGGGTATTTTTTTACTCTCTTTCTTGTTAGATCCATATGCATATATTGCTTCAATAATAAATAAGGTAGTTATTACAAGCCCAAAGTTCTAAAGGTGGTTCATTATATTAAAAGTTATGAATTTGAATAATATTTTATAAGTTACATAGAATACATTCTTACCTTCTTGTATTTATGTGGATATGTACATCTTTCAATTGTCCCCTGGGATGCTCCACGATTGACATTTCCTAATCTTTCTTCTAAATGAATCAGTTCCTAAATGTTAAAATAAATTTAGTAGATTGAAATGCTACTGATCAATGAAAGGGAGGGGTAAGGAGCATGGTATCTATGAATTTTTTTCTGTTTTCTTTTTATTTCTTTTCCTGAATTGATGCAAATATTCTAAGAAATGATCATGATGATGAATATACAACTATGTGATGATATTGTGAGTTACTCATTATATAATAAGAATGGAATGATCATATGGTAAGAATGTTTGTGTTTGTGTGTGGTTATATGTCATAAATAAATTTAAAAAAATAAAAATTTAAAAAATAAATCAGTTTCTGAAAGCGAAAAATTAGTATTAAAAGGCAAGATGATTATCCTTTGAAAAGTATTGTCAATATTGTATAGCAAAAAAATCTCATATGTATAAACCTGAAATGTAAATAAAGTATTCAAAAATCTTTTATATGAAAAACACATGATTTATATATATTTTTCTTATATATGGTAAGGTAAATGGTTGTTTGTAACTTTTTTTCCTCAGCTGACTAAAGCAGTATGGCAAAGTTATCCTTATAAATTAGGACAAAAACATTACCACATGGTACTCCATAGGTAGGTAGGTATATATGTATGTATATGTAGAAAATAAAAATCATTCTAGTAAAAAGGAAAAACAAATCAAACAGCAACAGCTGTGATAAGTCACACTGACTCCAACTTCCAAATTTACATGAAAAAACAAACCAAAACTTTAAATTATACTGGAATGATTTGTTCCCGCTGAAAATTCAAACGAGAAGATACTTAGCTTCAAATTGAATTAATTAGGTTTCCTTTTCTCCAGCAACATTTTTCTAGACTTTAACCTCAAATCAAAATCACTATATTTCCCTGCATTCTTATTGTTGCTTATATACCTTTCTCTTACCCCCCAGAAGCAATATCAGAAATTCAGACATGATTTACTGCCTTCTGATTCCCAGCCACTACAGCAGACACATACAATTGTGAATACTACTAATATATATCAGTATATATTATATACACACATTCACTTTGTATTACAAGTATTGTAGCAAATCTCTACATTTATTTTATTTCATACCTCAAAGTTGCCCCTGAAAGGACCTCTGAATGATGTTCCATCCAATCCTGATGAAATGTAACGGATGTGAGGATAGCCTGCCATGTCAGGAACCTATTGTAATAGAAGAGAGATGCTAAAATCAATTACAAATTGACTTGTATTTTACTGTTAAGATTGAATAATTCAAGACACTCAATTCTCTCCATTTGACAACTCATAAAATTCAACTTCAACAAGTACGTATTATACCAACTAAGCATACTATAACAGCGCTGGGAACTCTCAAAATATAAGAGCTGTTCAGTGAGATAATAGGTAGTCTTTCTTCTACTTGATGTACTTTGCACAAAGATTCCTATTTAGAAAACACCCAAACTTAAGCCTGATGCTCTTGGTAACCTGCACTTGAAAGGAGCAAAGATTTCATAAAATTTTGCCAATTTCAGAGAGCCTTATTAAAGAATAACGAGAAATAAAAATGCACAGAATTTTCCAAGCAAACTCACGTCAAGACTTAAGTTTATTTGTCTTCCTCAAACCCCTAACAGCAAAGGTCCCCTATGCCCCTTTCTTATTTGACTGCTTTCTTATTTAATAGCATTTACTAATTTTTTTAAATTAAGGAATAGGGAACGGAGATTTGGGATCAAGCACCATACTTCCATCTTTATAAATAATCATCATAATCATCTTCAAAATTATTTTTTAATCAAACGTCTTTGAATCATAATATATTTGTAGCAGATTTTATAGCTTTAATAGACACTTCACATTTGGAAAATAATTAAAAATAACAATAACCTTTAACCTTCAAATAGCCTACTATTTAATTTTTTTGCAAGTTCCCTTAGGACCAGGATCAATACTATCCACCTCTTACCAGATAACCCGACCTCCTACACATCTCCAAGGGAAGTGAAGAACTGAGAAAGGAATGTCTGCTCCCCAGATTATCTAAACATGCACTTAGCCCATACATTCCTCTAGTCTCCTTCCTCTAGTTTTTAAGAATGAGTATCCCCTTTGTCCTAATCACAATTAATCTCCATCACCTGCTCTTATCATTGCCCGTTTCCCTACCGTGGGTCATGCCTAATTAACTATTACCCAAGCCTCTCTTCTATACCTTCAATCAAGTCCTTTCTACCAGTTCTGTTTTAAAATCTAAAAATACCTTTAAGTTTTTCCAAACAAAAACTTCTCTCTTTAATCCTGGAACTACTGCCAACTCTATTTGACACTTTCCCTTCACAGCCAAGCTTCTACAGCAAGTCATTTATATTCACTTTCTCTATATTTTCTTTGAATTCATTCCTTACCGCAACCTAAGAAGCACCTAATCTCCATCCCTTACCATTACTGAAACCACTCTGACAAAAGCCACCAATAATCACTTAAATGACAAATGCAAACAACATTTTCAAACTTTTCTCTTCTTGGGGACAGGGACTACTCTAGCCAGACTCAGAATCCTTTAATTGAGGTACAGTATTGTCATCTAAATACAGTACAGTACTATTGCTGCCCAACGTTTTTTCTCCTTCTTGTCACTGTACATATTTTTACCAGAAAATCTAATTATCTTCCATGGATTCACTTATCACTATATACTGACAGATGCAAACATAATTTTTTTTTAAAAGTTTTTTTTATTAGACATTGTAGGTTTACAGAAAAGTCATGTAAAAAACAATGTTTGCATATAACGCCCTCCGACTGTTCAACACTTTGCATTGGTGTGATACACCTTTGTTACAACTGATGAAAGAATAATAAAATAGTACTATTAACTATAATCCATAGTTTACATTAGGTCTATTTTTTCTCCATAAACTACCCTATTATTAACACCCGGCTTAGTGTCATACATTTGTTATAACACATGAAAGAACATTCTTATACTTGTACTATTAACCCCAATCCATAAACCACAACAGGAGTCACTGTGTTATACATATGATCTAACTTTATATATGATCTAACTTTCATTCTAATTACATACATGACTCAAAACTTACTTTCACCACATTCACATACATAATTCAAAGCTGCTAATAACACTCCCAGTAATGTGCCAACATCACCATGAACCATACCCAAATCTTTACAATCAACCTAAATAAAAATTCTGTAAAAATAAGGCATCAGCTCCCACTCTCTACACCAATCTATACCCTGGTAACCTATAGTCTAGATACTAGGAGTTGGCTTGTAATAATTAGTTCATATCAGTGAGATAATACAACATTTTCCTTCTGTTCCCAGCTTACTTCACTCAGCATAAAGTTCTCATGGTTCATCATGTTGTTGCATGCATCAGGACTTCATTCCATTTTACAGCTGAATAATATTCCATCTTATGTATATATCGCACTTTGTCTAACCATTCACTGAAAAGCAGACATTTGAATTGCTTCCATCTTTTGGCAATTATGAATAATGCCACTATGGACATTGAAGTCCCTGCTTTCAATTCATCTGAGTATATACCTAGTAGTGGGATTACTGGGTCATATGGTAATTCTGTATTTGGCTTCCAGAGGAACTGCTGAACTGTCTTCCACAGCAATTGCACCATTTTACATTCCCACCAGCAATAAAGGAGTGTTCTTATTTCTCCACATCCTCTCCAACACTTGTAATTTTGTGTTTATTTTAATAGAGGGTGTGGATGATATCTCACTGTGGTTTTGATTTGCATTTCCCTAATACCTACTGAGGTTCAACATCGTTTCATGTGCTTTTTAGCCATTTATGCATCCTCTTTGAAGAAATGTCTATTGAAAGTCTTTTGCCCATTTTTTAATTAGTTACAGGATTTCTTCATATATTCTAGATATTGCACCTTTATCAGATATGTGGTTTCTGAATATTTTCTCCCATTGACTAGGTAACCTTTTCACTTTTGTGACTAAGTTCTTTGATGAAAAGTTTCTAATTTTGAGAAGGTCTCATATATCAATTTTTCCTTTTGTTGCTGTGCTTTAAGTAAAATCTATGAAACCACTGCATAACACAAGGTCCTGAATGCTTCCTTACATTTCTATCTAGGAGTTTTATACACCTAGCTCTTATCTTCAGGTCTTGATCAATTTTGAATTAATTTTTGTATATGGTGTGAGATAAGCTTCTTCCTTCATTCACTTGCATGTGGATATCCAGTTCCCCCAGCACCATCTGTTGACGAGAATATTCGCTTCCAAGTGGACTTGGCAGCTTTGTCAAAAATCAACTGGCCACAGGTTTGAGAGTCTATTTTATTTTTTGTTTTGGGCATGGGAAGGCTCCAGGAATTGAACCTGGGTCTCTGGCATCACAGGCAAGAACTCTGCCACTGAGCCACCATTGCCCACCTGAAAGTCTATTTTTTAAAAATTCTCAATTCTATTCCATTGGTCAATATATCTAGCCTTTTGCCAGTACCACGTTTTGACCACAGTAATATGGCTTCAAGTCAGAAAGTGTGAGTCCTATACTTCTACAAGGTAGGGTGCTGGAATTGTGAATGGAATTGTGTTGAACCATAAACCATTTTGGGTAGAACTGATATCTTACTGGTATTTAGTCTACCAATCAATAAACACAATGTCCTTCTGTTTATCTGGATCTTTTAAAATTTCTTTTAGCAATGTTTTGTAGTTTTCTGTGCATAGGACCTTTGCATCCTTGGTTAAATTTATTGCTAGATATTTGATTCTATTAATTGCTATTGTAAATGGATTCTTCTTCTTGATTTCCTCCTCAGCCTACTCATTACTAGTGTATAGAAACACTACTAATTTATACATGCTGATCTTCTACCCCACCACTTTGCTGAGTTTGTTTATTAGCTCTGGTAGCTTTGTTGCTGACTTTCTGAGACTTTCTATATATAGGATCATGTCATTTACAAATAGTGAATTTTAACTTCTTTCTTTCCAATTCGGATGCTTTTATTTCTTTTTCTTGCCTAATTGCTCTGTCAAGAACTTCTAATATAATGCTAAATAACAGAGGTGATAATGGGCATCCTTGTTTAGGTCCAGATCTTAGAGGGAAAGCTTTCAGTCTTTCACCATTGAGTATGATGTTAGCTGAGGGTTTTTTATATATGCTCTTTATCATGTTGAGGAGGTTCCCTTCTATTCCTATTTTTCTAAATGTTTTTAATGAGAAAGTGCTGGAAGGACAGGCTCAGCCCAGTTAAAATAAGGCTTAAGAGTCACCCCCAGAGAACTTCTTTTGTTGGTCAGATGTGGCCCTTTCTCTAAGCCAACGTCAACATGTGAACCCACTGCCGCCCCCACTACATGGGACAGGACTCCCAGGTGTGTAAATCTCCCTGGCAATGTGGGACAGAACTCCTGGGATGAGCTGGGAAATGGCATCAAGGGATTTAGAAAGCCTTTTTGACCAAAAGGGGGAAGAGGAAAATGAGACAAAATAAAGTTTCAGAGGCTGAGAAATTTCAAACAGAGTCAAGAGGTTATTCTTATGCATTATACAGATATTCTTTTTCAGTTTATGATATATTGGAGTGGTTGGAAGGAAGTACCTGAAACTGTTGAGCTGTGTTCCAGTGTTCTTAAAAACAATTGTATAAGGTATAACTTAAATAATAATAATAAAGATGTAACTTCTACAATGTGACTGGGATTATGATGTGTCTGATGCTCCTTTTATCCAGGGTAGGGACAGATGAGTAAAAAACACATGGATTAAAAAAATAAATAAATAATAGAGGGGACAAAGGGTAAAATAAATTGGGTAGATGGAAATACTAGTGGTCAATGAGAGAGAGGGGCAAGGGGTATGTCTGAGTTTTTTCATTTTTCTTTTTATTTCTTTTTCTGAGTGATGCAAATGTTCTAAAAAATGATCATGCTGATGAATACACAACTATGTGATGATATTGTGAACCACTGATTGTACACCATGTATAGACAGTATGTGTGTGAAGATTCATCAATAAAAATTTGAAAAAAGATAGGGTGCTGGAATTTTTTACTGAATCAATAGGGATGATCATTTTCCCCCCCTCATTTGTTTTGTTGATATGATGTACTACATTAATTGGCTTTATGCTGAACCAACCTTACATACCTGGGATAAAACTCATCTGATCATGGTGTAATTTTTTTTAAATGTAGTGTTGGATTTGGTTTGCTTATATTTTATAAGGATTTTTACATGTATATTTATAAGAGAAATTGGTTGTATCTTCATATGGCTTTGGTATGTTGGCTCCATAGAATGAGTTAGGCAACTTCTGACCTCTTCAATTTTTTCAAAGAGCTTGAGCAGGACTGGTATTAATTCTTCTTGGAATGTTTGGTAGAATTCACCTATGAAGGCATCTTGTCCTGGGCTCTTCTTTGTTGGGAGGTTTATGATGACTGATCACTCTCTCTGCTTGTAACTGGTCTGTTGAGGTCTCTAAAGAATCAGTGTAGGCTGTTTGCCTCCAGGAATTTGTCTATTTCATCAAGGTTGTCTAATTTGCTGGCATTCATTTGTTCAAAGTATGCACTTATGATCCTTTTTATTTCTGTGGGATCAGTAGTAATGTCCCCTCTCATTTCTGATTTTTTTTACTTGAATCTTCTCTCCTTTTCCCTTCGTCAGTCTAGCTAAGGTTTTGTTCATTTTACTGATCTTTTCAAAGAACTTTTGGTTTTCTTAATTCTATTGTTTATTTGTTCTCAATTTCATTTATATCTGATCTAATCTCTGTTATGTCTTTCTTTCTCTTGGCTTTGGATTTAGTTTGCTTTCTTTACCTAATTCCTCCAGGTGTACAGTTAGGTATTTTATTTTACCCCTTCTTTTTTAATGAAAGCATTTAGGTCATACATTTTCCACTTGGTACTTTTCTTGCTTTGTGCCTTAAGTTCTGATATGTTGTATTCTTGTTTTCATTTATCTCAAGATATTTACTTTGCAATGTCTTCTTTGACCCACTGAGTGTATTATTTAACTTTCATATATTTGTACATTTTTCAGCTCTCAGCCAGTTATTGATTTGTAGCTTCATTCTATTATGGTCAGAGAATATACTCTGTATGACTTCACTCTTTCTAAATGTATTGAGACTTGTGTAGTGACCCTATTATGTGGTCTATCATGGAGAATGATCCATGAGTTCTTGAGAATAATGTATACCTTGTTGTTTTGGGGTATGATGTTCTGTATATGTCTCTCAGGTCTAGCACATTTATTATATTATTCAAGTTCTCTGTTTCCTTATTGATATTCTGTCTAGATGTTCTATCTATTAATGAGAGTGGTGTATTGAAATCTCCAACTATTATCATGGAAAAGTCTGTTTCTCCCTTTAGTTTTGCCTCATTTATTTTATAGTTATTGGCATAAATATTTATGACGGTTAGTTTTCCAAACAGATTGCCCCTTTTATTGCTATATAGCATTCATTCTTCTTGTCTCTTATAACAGCTTTTGAGTTAACGTCTATTTTGTCCCATATTAGTATAGCTACCCCAGCTCTTTCTTGATTACTATTTCCCTGCAAAGTGAGTCCCTTGTAAACACCATATAGTGGATCATACTTTTTTATACATTCTACCAACCTCTGTCATTTGATTGGAGGAGTTTAATCCATTGAAATTCAACATTATTACTGTAAAGGCAGTATTTACTTCAGCAATTTTGTCCTTTGGTTTTATATGTCATACTTTTTTTTTTTTTTTTGGTCTCTTTTCCTTTATTCCAACCTGCTTTTCTGGATAGTTAATATCTTTTGTGATATATCTGACCGATCCCTTTCTCATTTGTTTTTATGTATTTTAAAAATACTTTCTTTTTGGTTACCTTGGGGTTCATATTATACAACTATTATCTATAAACTATTGATTCAAAAAGCTAAACTTAGCTTTAACAACATACATGATCTATGTTCTCATATCCTTCTGTTTCCTCTTTTTATGTTGCTTCTGTCCCACTTTACCACTTTATATTGTTATCAGGAAATATGCCTTTTTCTTGACTAATTCTTACATTGATTAAAGAATAGAGTTGTATATTGAGGATACCATACCACTTGCTTTTACATTTACCTTTTTAGTTACTCTTAATGATGCTCTTCATTTCTTTATACTACTCCAAACCACTCTTTCCCATCTTTTCTTTTCAACTGCAGTAGTACTCCCTATAGTATTTCTTATAGGGAAGTTCTCTTGTTAACGAACTCCTTTAGTTTCTATTTATCTGTAAATATTTTAAACAATCCCTCATATTTGAAGGGCAGTTTTGCCAGACAGAATTTGTAGCTGGCAGTTTTTCTCTTTCAATACCTTAAATATATACTACTGCCTTCATGCCTAAATGGTTTCTGATGAGAAACTGGCAATCTTACTGAGAATCTCTTCTAAGTTGATTAATCGCTTTTCTTTTGCTGCTTTCAGAACTCTATCTTTGGCATCTGACATACTGATTAGTATATATCTCAGAGTAGGTCTATTAGGATTTTATTCTGTTTGGATACACTGAGACACTGGGAAAATTGAAACTTCTATATCTTTCAAGATTGGGAAGTTTCCAGCCATTACTTATTCACAAAGTATCCATCTCTCTACTCTTCTCCTTCTGGGATACCCATGACATCTATGTTTGTGCACTTCATGCTGTCATTCATATCCCAAAACACTGTTCAATTTTTTCTATTTTTTCCTCTATCTATTCTTCTGACTGATTTCAATTGTCCTATCTTCTAGTTTGCTGATTCTTTTTTCTACCTGTTCAAACCTGATTTTGTCTGTTTTTAGAGTATTTTTAATCTCTCCTATTGTGCCTTTCATTCCCATAATTTATGTTTCTTTTTATATTTTCAAATTCTTCTTTATGCTTGTATTAGCTAGGGTTCTCTAGAGAAACACACCCAGCAGGAAATTTCCGGAGATATAAAATTATAAAAGTGTCTCATGTAACTTTTGAGGAATGTAGAGTCCAAAATTTGTAGGGCAGGTTGTGAAGCTGATGACTCTGATGAAGGGTCTGGACAAACTTCACAGGAGAGGATCACCAGCCGAAGGAGGAAGAGAGACTGCCTCTTCTGAACCCCCCTTAAAAGCCTTCCAGTGATTAGATTAAACATCACTCATTGCAGAAGACACTTCCCTTGGCTGATTACAAATGCAATCAGCTGTGCATGTAGCCAGTGTGCTCATGATTTAATTCTATGAAATGTCCTCATAGTAGCAGACAGGCCAGCACTTGCCCAACCAGACAAACAGGCAACCACCACCTGCTGACAAATAAACCTGACCATGACAATGCTCATACATTGTCTTCTTAATATCCTTTATCTCTTTATGCATATTTTCCTTTATTTCCTTTAACTGAGTGGGAGATTTTTTGAACATCTTTACTAGTTGTTATAATTTCTGGGTCTCCTTTGAAGTTTCAATTGTCCCTTTACTGAGCCATATCTTCCCATTTTCTTAGTATGGCTTGTAATTTTTGCTGCTGTCTAGGTATCTGATTACCTTGATGAGTTAACTCTGACAGTCCAGTTTTCCTTCTTGTCTAGTGTTTTAAAATTGATTGGCTTTGTGTTAAGGCTTTTTTAAAAAATATTTTTATTGCTAAAACAACGTACAAACACAAACATTCTTAAAGTACAAGCATTCCATATCTGGTGTATAATCAGTGGTTCACAATATCATCACATAATTGTGTATTCATCATCATGATCAATTTTTAGAACATCTGCATCACTCCAGAAAGAGAAATAAAAAGAAAAAACTTAAACATACCATACCCCTTACCCCTCCCTCTCACCGACCACTTGTACTTCCACCTACCCAATTTATTTTAACCTGTCCCCCTATTATTTATTTTTTTATCTATAATTTTTACTCATTTGTCCATACCCTAGATAAAGGGAGCATCAGACACAAGGTTTCCACAATTACACAGTCACATTGTAAAAGGTATTTCATTATACAATCATCTTCAAGAAACAAGGCTACTGGAACACAGCTCTACAGTTTCAGGTACTTTCCTTTAGCTTCTCTAATACACTGTTCTGGTTTGCTAGCTGCTGGAATGCAACACACCAGAAATGGATTGGCTTTTAATAAAAGGGGATTTATTTTGTTAGTTTTTCAGAGGAAAGGCAGCTAACTTTCCACTGAGGTTCTTTCTTACGTGGGAAGGCACAGGATAGTCTCTGCCGGCCTTCTCTCAGGCTCCTGGGTTTCAACAACTTTTCCCGGGGTGACTTCTTCCTGCATCTCCAAAGGCCTGGGCTGAGCTGCGAGTGCTGAGATGAGGAATGCCAAGCTGCTTAGGCTGTGCTATGTTGCAGTCTCTCATTTAAGCATCAGCCAATTAAGTCAAACGTCCTTCATTAAAGCAGGCACGCCTCCTAGCCGACTGCAGGTGTAAATCAGCAACAGATGAAGTTCACGTACCATTGGCTCATGTCTGTAGCAACAAAACTAGGTACGCTCACCTGGCCAAGTTGACAACTGAATCTAACTACCACATACCCCTTAAACTAAAAAAGGATATCTATGTAACGCATAAGAATAACATTTCTGTTTGAAATCACTCAGCCACTGAAACTTTATTTTGTCTCATTCCTCTCTTCCCCCTTTCAGTCAAGAAGGTTTTTTCAATTCCTTGATGCCAGGTCCCAACTCATCCTGGGATTTCTCTCCAACGTTGCCAGGGAGATTTATACTTGAGAGTCACGTCCCACATAGCAGGAGAGGGCAGTGTGCTTACTTGCTGTGTCTGAGCAACAAAAGAGGTTCTCTGGGGTTGACTCCTAGGCCTAATTTTAAGTAGGCTTAGCCTATTTTAAGGCTCTTTTTTGATGTTTGGTCTAAGTTATTCTAGACTTTTACAATAGCCCATGTTTAACAGTTCAGATTTTCTCAGGTCTTCTTCATCTGATTCTTGCCCTGGATATGAGGTATAATTTTAAAAACTGTACTCTCTGTGAAACTGTTTTACCTCCAGGAGAGAGCTTCCTTTCCTCTATTCCTTTTCTCCAGGAATCTTGATCTGTTCTGTTTGTTTTTGTGTAGACTTTTCTCCCTGTTCCTATGATTTGTTTAAATTCTCTCCTCTAAATCTCCCCTTCCCCTCCCTTCTTTTGTCTGTGAGACTTTTCTGCCTCCAGTTTCTTCCATGTTGGGGTATCCTGCTCCAGGAAGCCAGATGGGGTCAATCCAGAAGATAAGTCACTTCAGGAAAATCCATTTTGCCTTCCAGTAGTCCAGCCAATTGATATTGGACTGAGTGAGACCATAACAGTTCTTACCAGCCTTTCTATCCTGGCTTCTCTTTTTTTACCTCCTAGGGGACCTTATGCATGGAGCACTCCTTGGCAGTTTGTGTTCCAACCTGGGTCTCTGCAGGCTTAGGCCCTTGTCCCTGGATATGAGTGGAATTCTAACTTCTGCAGTGAGGCGCTCTATAGCTCTGTCCACAAGGGAATGGACCCGGGCCATGCTGCCTCTGTGTGACTCCCAAGCTGTGTAAGACTAAGCGAGGCAGATGGGAACGAGAACTGACCAGCGATCCAGTATGAAATCTCCAACCTGAGATTTTGCTATTTCTTCGATTTAGGTTTATGAGGCTTTCTCCAGGTTCTACCTTCTTTCAGGGTTCAAAGCAGGTAGGATTTGTCCTTTTATTTGCTGAATCTCTGGGGAGGCTTTTTCAGAGAATACCTTCCGTAAACATACTGGTGACATCATTCTCCCCACAAATATGTCTTTAATTCAGATACCTTAAGAGGTCCAGATTATAAACTTAACTTCCTATTGGAAACTTCAGATTCAATATGTCCAAAACCTAAATCATTAACCTCTTTCCCAAACCTCTTCTAATACTTTCCAACTTAGTGAATGACATCACTATATACCTAATCACCCAAGTTAGAAATCTAGAAGCCATGTTAAGTATTACTCAGGCATGTTCCATCATCTTTATGCCAACTTCAAATGCCTTTTCTTCAGGAATTCATCAACTTTGAGCTCTTATACTATAATAATGTCCTAAGGAGTTTATTCCTTCCCACCGAAAATCTATTTTCCACACAAATGAGAGGGTGGTCTTTGTAACCACAATCTGATTAAATCACTCCACAAACATAAATACAATCAGGACATTCCCTCTTCAATGGTTCCAGAGTAAAAATTTTTTGGCAGAGCAGCTTTATTTCTTACTGCTGCCTGACCATCACCTGTAAGCTCTAGAAACAGCAATTTACTTGGAGTTCCTGTTTTTATGCTGTTTGTTAGCTCTTCACAATGCTGTATTCTCTGTAAAAGCACCATTCCCAATTCCAAAACCTACTTAGAAGCCACACACACTATAAAACTTCTCAGAAACCTTCCCTGCAGTACCTCCATCCCCACAAAAAAGAACTACTACTTTTTCCATACCACTTTTATAACAAGGATGTAATGTGTACAGCAAAATGCCTGATAAATAACAAGTAGTCAATAAATGTTTGCCGAACGTGTTCTGCAGCACTCGAATCGGTATCAACAAAATCTGAACATGCTCAAATCAGGAGCAGACAATATAATTCTTCTATAGATCAGAAAATAAAGTATGAATGCATCAGAACAGCTCTATTACCACTTATCACAAAAGTCCATATCCTAGCAAAATTGGATCAAGATTATCATTTTAGTATTATAAAGAAAAATGTTTTTGTCATTTTGCTCATTAAGACCACATTTTATAATGAAAATTGCAAAACTGGATTTTAATATACCTATTATCTTTTCATAGCCCAAATCCAAATTCTATTGATTCTAAAACATCTCTAATATATAAAAAGAAATTATTTCCAATAAAATAATTAATATAGACAGGAAGATTATTTTTAGAGAACAGCAATTCAGAATAATTTTAAATGACCATTTTACCATTAAAGGAAGTGCTCCTAATTGTAAGTGATGAAGTCGAGGAGGTGCATGATAATGGGCCAAGTGAGGATGCAATGCACCAGGTGTATAAGTAGCTGCAGTCACTCCAGCTTCAATTCCCAGTTCCCTGACAAAAGATGAGAACAGGTAAATTTTTAGCCTTCCTAACATTCTCTTTCTTATCAGAAGGAACAGGGAAGTTAAGTTTACATTTAAAAAGGTATTAGAGTTTCTTAACTTACATAACTGAGGAAAAGACAATTTAGCCCAGAATATTTAGTAATTAATTTCAAATTCATTTCAGAAATTAAAACTCAAAAATCCAATTCCGTGACCATGAAAAGCAAAGCATTTGTAGTCTCTGAGCTTTAGTTTCACATGTTACAAAGGAAGGAAACACAATGAATGGCCCCAAGGTCCCCTTCCAATAAAACAGCCTGATTTTACTTTAGAAACAGAAAATAACTTTCACTTTTTTTGTTTATCTGAGAGTTACAGATGTCCTTGTTGGCTAGCTTCTCTGTGTAATTGGCATCAAGATTAATTAGAAGTGCAAATACTTCTAAACTTTGTAAAACAAGGGTAAACAAAATTTTAGAAAGTGTAAAACTGGGAAATGACAAATCTTCATTTATTTTCATGCTTTATGTTCTGCCTCAAAAGTCACGAATCAAGATCTCAATGACTTGCCTACAGACAAGGGATTCAGGAAGAAAACAATGCAAATCTGCTTCCATTTCTCTAGGAAAGATCAAAAGCCTAGGAGGCTGCTAATGGTAGGGGTGATATGTAACAAATTTGATTTCAAAGGTAAGGGTTGGATAGAGAATTTGTGAAAAGTACGATCAGTTTAAGAAGTTAACTTTGGTGACAGACATCCCTGAAAAACAGGGAAAAGCTCTATTCCTGCTTGATATGATTCCCTAAGCCAGAACAAGCTCTTTCTTCTCCAGGTCTCTACAACAACTCACTCAGAAACGGTGCCTCACATCTAAACTGGGGATTAGGCTTCTCTACTTCACTGTCCTGTTTGGCATTCCACTGCAAAGTACCTCTTCAGGAAGTTTTACCACAGGCTGCTGAGCAAAACTTTGAAATAAACGAGATACTGACCAGGCAGATCTTTCTGGAGCCTGTCGAGGATGTGAGGACATAGTCTGAGGCACATGAATATGATGCCCATGACCATAGTTTGGGTGCATCCTATGCGGATGGGGTGGGGGGCGTTCATGTGCCCGCCTGGAAACACAGAACACAAAAAGACCACTGGAAATAATTGAATAATTGGTTATTTCTTAATGTAGAAAAAAAATCCTAGTATTACTATTATAAACATCTATAGATTAGTTATAAAATTAATTTTATAACTATAAATTATAAAGATGTAATAAAAAATACTAGAAGTATTTATAAATTAAAAATAAATTAAGAAACTATAAGCTACCCTCCCCCATTCTAACTGCACATTTATTATGATGCCTCCAATTCAGGTATCATCCAAAGAAAAGCTAATTTTAACATTATCTCGTGTGTCTTCTTTACAGCAGATATTTTAAATAAGAGAACAGGAAATTAATAGAAATTAATTTTTTCAAAACTAAACTCCTCAGCATATGGCAGACATAAACTAGCTATTTAATACAAACATATGAGGCAGGAAAATGGAGGCTATTTTATTTTGCTTCACTTTCATACTGTAATAACATACAACCATTTTAATGGATAACTTTAACAGAAAAATTTTAAGGGAAAAAATCTTTAACCTTGTGTATTTTTTCAAAACATGCAATACATGTTAACTAAACTAGGACACTACATTAACAACATTCACAGCCATATTTTATATCCCAGTTTATTGTACTTCCTCTTCGAAGGTCCATCAAATGAGGCTCAAAAATTTCAGACCCAGTGATTTACTTTCATAGTCTAATTCTTATTTTCTATTAGTGTTGAAACACATTTATGGATTTGCATGCTTAATCTTAATGATTTAGAACAATTTTCTGGATACTGGAGGACATGCCTGTTAAAATGGCACCATTCTATAAAATTAGAAGGATAACAATAGCCAGAGAGATTCTAATGTAAATCTAAATTATACAACTAAATTAAAAAATTACACAGCGCTAGATCATCAGATCAAGAGCTGTAAATATTTTCTGTTAAGGGCCAAAAAATAATTTAGGTAATCAGACATTAAAAATAGGAAGAAAAACAAAGAGTGAAATGATAGTCTTTTCAGAATATTTAAGGAGTACAATATTTTATTATTGAAATTTATAAATAAACACATTTATGAAGACTGTTTTTTCAGTACCAGTAGCTGAAAATTCTACTAACACTTGTCCTCTGCCTGCTTAGAAATATATAATTACTCAAATACAAATTAAATCTTTGATAGCTTTAGAATTTCCTCTTTAAGATGATCAATTTGAAGATGATTCTTTACTATGGAATACCGTAGAAACAGATCACCACCTATAAGATCCTGGAGAAATCTGATTAATAAAGAACTAGTTAATTTCCTAGTTAACTGAAGAATTAGTATAGTTACATTGTTTCCAAAAGATTTTATAGTTTTAAAGACCAATGGAAATGGAAGAAAAGGAATAAAATATGATTTTGTTTTTAAAAACGTAAAACATACGTTGGATGCTGCATCATCCTCCTCCTTTGAACTTCCATCCTCTGCATCACTTCGTGAGGATGCAGTCTCTGTGCTGGAGGTGCTGCAGTTGGAATATGGTGTGATATTGGCTGATGTGTAGGAGGAAGATGCTGAGGGATTGGTGCAGCAGCACTGGCTAAATGAGTTGGGGGTGGGGGTGCCACCGGGTGAGATGTTGCGTGAGAAGATATTTGAGAGTGGAAAGCATGTACAGGGTGAGGAATAACATAATCCACTTGAGGTGGCGGTTGAGTCTGAGGAGGAGGGTTTCCATGAGAGTGGGGGCAGGCAGAGGCTTGATGATGAAGTGGTCTTGTCAAAGAAGCATCTGTAAAAAAAAAAAACATTTAAAATGTTACACAGGCATCATGCAGTTGATTATATCTTGCTAATATATATTCCTACTGATATATACCAACATATTAGTATGTACTGGATTTTTATGGCTACCTAATACTCAAGTATACATTTTGCTTTCTTTTTGAAGCTTATTTCAAAACTTTTCAACTCAAAATTTCCCATTATAACCACTTTCACATGGACAATTCAGTGGTAGTAATCAAAATCACAATATTGAGCTACCATCACCAACTTCCAATCCAAACTTTCATAAAACCCCAAATAGAATCTCTATATCTAATAAGCAGTAACAATCCCTACCTCATTAGGCCCCTGGGAACCTGTAATCTACAACTATCTCTGTGAGCTTGCTTACTCTAGGTATTTTATATAAGATGATACAATATTTGTCTTTTTGTGCCAGACTTATTTCAATCAACATAATATCTTTAAGGTTCATCCATGTTGTAGCATGTACCAGAATTTCATTCTTTTGCATGTACCAGAATTTCATTCTTTTCTATCATTAAGATAGAAAAATCTTTCTAATATTTCATTGAATGTATTTACTGCATTTATTTATTCATTCACTTGTTGATGGACATTTGGGTTGCTTCCACCTTTTAGATATTGTGAATATAATGCTGTGATAAACATTGGTGTAAAAACACTTGTCCAAGTCCCTGCTTTCAATTCTTTTGAGTACATACTAAGAAGTGGGATTGCAAGGTCACGTGGTAATTCTATACTCAACTTCCTGAGGAAACAACCCAAATGATTTCCACAGTCACTGCACCATTTTACAATGCCACCATTAATGTATAAATGTTTCCATTTGTTCACACATCCTAGTGGATGTGAAGCGGTACTTTTGGGCTTTGATTTGCATTTCCTTGATGACAAATGATGATAAGCACCTTTTCATGTGCTTACTGGCCATTCGTATATCTTCTTTGAAGAAATATCTGTTCAATTCCTTTGAAAAAATCCCATTTTTAAACTGGGTTGTCTTGTTGAGTTGTTTAGTTCTTTATACATTTTCATACGATACCCTTATCAGATAGATACATGGTTAGTTAGCAATTATTTTCACCCAATCTGTAGGTTCTCTTTTCACTTTGATATCTGCCTTTTGATATGCAAGTTTTTCGTTTTGATCTGTTTTCTTTTGTTTCTCACACTTTTGGTGTCATATCTAAAAAACCAACAACAAATCCAAAGTTATGCTTTCTTTTAAGAGTTTTATGACTGTAGCTCTTATTTTTAGGTCATTGATACATTTCAAGTTAATTTTTTGTAAATAGTATGAGGTATGAATCCAACTTCATTTTTTAAAAATATTTTTTATTGTGAAATACAAAAAACCAATAAATTTCTAAGTACACTGTAACAAGTAGCTATAGAACAGATTTCAGAGTTTGGTATGGGTTACAGTTCCACAATTTCCCTCCAGTTGCTCCAAGAAACTGGAGACTAAAAGAATTACATTAATATGATGATTCCTCAGCCATACTCATTTGTTAAATCTATCATCTCTGTTACAACTCCTCCTTCTCCTTTGGTCCTTCTCCCAATCTTGAGGCTATTTTCCTTCTAACTTTTTCATGTGGGAAAGGGATGTTGATAGTATGGGATAGAGGGATGGAACTAGTTGATGTTCTTGGAGAGGCTGGCCCTACTAGGTTTCAGGACTTATCTGGCCTAGGAACCTATCTGGAGGTTGCAGGTTTTTGGAAAGTAATCTTAGGACTGAATCTTTTGCAGAATCTCAGACAGAGCCCTAGGTGTTCTTTAGGATTAACAGGTTAACAGGAATGTTTTGGTTAGGACAACTTCATTCTTTTGCGAGTGGATATTCAGTCTTCCCAGCACCATTTGTTGAAGAGACTATTCTTTTCACATTTAATGGACTGGGTGCCCTTGGCAAAAATTGACTTTCCATGTGTGAGGTTTTATTTCTGGACTCTCAACTCTATTCCATCAATCTATACGTCTTTCTCTATGCCAGTATCACACCATTTTAACTACTGTCGTTTTGTGGTAAGTTTTGAAATCTGAAAATGTGAATTCTCCAAATTTGTTCTTCCTTTGCAATACTGATTTGGTTGCTCAAGGCCCCATGCGATTCCTTATAAAATTGAGGATCAACTTGTCCATTTCTGCAAATCAGGCTGCTGAGATCTGATAGGTATTGGGCTAAATCTGTAGACCACTTTGGATAGTACTGACTAAGTTTTCCTATTCATGAGCATGGGAAGTTTTGCCATTTATTTAGGTCGTTTAATTTTTCAGCAGTTATTCTGTTGTTTTCAGTGTTACAAATCCTTCACTCCCTTGATTAAAAATATTCCTAAGTATTTTATTCTTTAGAAGCTATTGTGATTGGAATTTTAAATTCCCATTTCAGAATACCCTTTGCTGGTGTACAGAAATACAACTGATTTTTACATATTAATTTTATAGCCTGCAATGTTGCTGAGTTCATTTGTTCTAGTAGTTTTCTTATGGATTATTTGGGATTTTCTAATTAAAAGATCACATCATCCGCAAACAGAGAGAGTTTTACTTCTTCTTTTTCCATTTTGGATGCTTTTCTTTTTCATGCCCAATTTCTCTGGCTTGGATGTCCAGTATAATGTTGAACAGCAGCGGCGAAAAAAAGGATTCTTGTCTTGTTCCTGTTATGGGGTGGGGGGGGAGGCTTTCAGTCTTTCATCATTGAGTATAATGCTATTACATTCTACTTTGTAATCTGCTTTTTTCTTTGAATAATCTTGGACATTTTTTCATGTCAGTACATACAGCTTTACTTCATTAAGTTTCACATTCTATTATAGGAGTGTACTAAATTTTATTGAAGAAATCCCCATTGATAAGAACTGAAAGCACCCCAAATGCCTCAATCAACATCTGTGTATATGATCCCTCATGTTCTCGTTAATGTCTCTTTTTCTGTCTCCTGTGCAAACACATTGCTCATGGACAGTTTTTCTAGTATAAATTCCTGTAGGTAGATTTTCTGGGTCTGAGAGGATTTAAATTCAGATATACATTGACAAAATACCCTTCCCAAAAGGCTACCATAATCAATATCTGATTAACAATATGAGAGTGTCCAATTACCCCCATACCATCACCACATTTTAAAAATAAATGTCAACCTGAGAAAATCTTGTATTGACTGGCCACTTATATTTGTTCTTCTCAGAATTATCTATTCATATGCTTATCCTACTGGGTTATTCACCTTTTTCTTATCGATGTACAAGAATTCTTTGCAGATACGGGAAATGTATAATTTGTCACAATGGTGTATCAATATTTTTTTCAATATCTCTTTTATTTTATTGCCATACACAAGTTTCTTTGCTTTTTTAAAGACAAATATATAAATTATATATTTATAAATATTTAAATCTTGTTTTTCCTTATGATGGATTGGTTAGAGGGAGTTATTTAGAGGAAAGAGACTTGAGAATCCTTTTGGGAAAGACTGCAGAGATTCTTTTTTTTTTGCTGCTTCCTGCCTCTCCCTGCCCCATCCTAATTTCCCTGTGCTACAGTGAAGAAGATGAAGAGGTATGTTTGCCAGGACCCTGCCATGGAAATGAACCCTTCATAAGACAGATAGTGTAGCTCGTTTCTTGAATTACCCATTGTAATTCTGAATCTTGGTTTCAAAGTAAAGGAGAGATCTGCAACTAAGTGAGATGTTTATCTCCTTCTTGGATCCAGTCCAAATTTCATGTTATTTAGAGAATTTTTTTGATAGCCTAGTATGGAACTTGCTATGGCCATTGTGGAAGGACTTCTGTAAATTTCTAATTATTTTTATCCAATCATCAATGATAAAAGTTACATATCCACAAATGCTACCATATTTTCAAAAGGAGCCTTGTTAGTATGCACTTAAAAAATGCTTTCATGAGACTTAATATAAGTTGTAAGACAAATTTTTATACCAGTTTTCTAAGAATGTTTTCAAATCAATGCTTTATTTTTCAAGGCACAAAGTTCAATATTTCCACTCATAAAAAAAGAATTCATTAAGTTTTATCATTGTGAACTATCCTTCCTTAAATTCACAGCATTTTTTCTAGTTTCCCTTCAGAGTTTCTAGTTCTATAATCATTCCATCTGAGAGCATATTATTCAAATATTGTAAAATTTTAAATTCTGTTCCAAAACGAATCAATTTAATTGACTTCTGTCATAATTTTACTTTACTGTTGATCTAAATAAAAAGGACTGCTGACAATTGCAGAACGGTGATTATAGTCTGCATTCCCACAGACTTTTTTCCCTCCTTTTCTATTTTATTATCTGTGTTTTACTAGTAAAAAAACTCTTCTTGATATTGTTTCCTAAAGGTTCAACATGTCACATGCAGATTAACAACAGTTATCACTAAATTCTTATAGTTTTATATCACTTAATTAATCATAAGTTGTCCTATTTTATATCTTAAACTTTCAAATGACAGCATTTCAAGTACAGTTATCACTTCATCAACAGCATGACTTTTCAAAAGGGAAGACACATTTCTTTTTGCACTAGCACTATTGATATGCAACTAAATGCACTTTAAAAACAGCAAAATTATTCACTTGGGTCTGTTTTATAATTTCTAGCTATTAAGAATTATTCCCTTTTTTACAAATGTTGAGTAAACTGAGGACCAGAGATAATAAAATGACTTGACCAAAGCCACCAAGCTAGCTGAATCAGGGAGGTCAACTCAGATTTGTCTAACTCTTTTAAAGCCAGTTCTCTATATACTATACCATAGTCTTCCCTAGTTAAATTTAGATGGAAAAGGATTAAAGAAATAAATATTTCACACATGAATTAAAGCATATGGGAGATGTTCGGAGAAAAATAAGTGCAAGAAAGGAGGAGAGCATATAAATATTCTCCACTATATAAAAAGCCCAGAACATGGTTATTCGTCAAAATATCTTTAACAGTATGGAATAGAATCAGATTTCACATTTGAATTCTTATATACCTCAATAAGAAGGACAACACCTTAGAGAGAAATTTAACAATATTTATTTGAAAAGTTCATCCGCTGGAGCCAGCAATTTCAATCCTGGGAATTTATCATATGGATAGACTCAAACAATTACAAATGACTTAAATGTCCATCAAAAGGATTGAATACCATGAGGGGATGTATTAAAAACAACGAGCTAGACTAACATGTGCTAATACGAAACAACAAGAACAAGATTATTGTTAAACAAAAAAAGAAAAAAGCAAGATGGGGAGCAATGCTTAAAATGAACCCCCCCCCTTTTTGGGGAGTAGAGACATATATGCAAATTTGTGTTTACATAGAAGATTCTTGAAAGGCTTTGTAATAAGCTACCTCTGCAGTATTAAGTTTATAGGGACTTGGGGAATAGGGACTTTTATCTTTTTATTTTACACCATTCACAGTACAGTTTGAAAATTTTAGGGTGCACATAAGTTACTTTTATGATAGAAGAAAAATAAAGCTTAAGTCTAAAACATTTATTTCTTTTATTGAATATTAAAAAAAGGAAAGAATCACTTATAATCTGCTGCAGGATACTATTTTAATGGGGTGAGAGGGGGTCAAGAAACCACACATAAGGGGTTTCTAATAAAAAATGATCAATTAAAGATGAATACCAAAGCATTTCAAAACAGCCTGTACATAATACCAATGTTCATACACAGAATTTGCCATTGGTCAATGTTTTATAAATGCTAATCCTGTTTCTAAACCTGTTTTACAACTTCCATTTTAAATTTTAAGTTGTATTATTAAAAGGTAAATGATAGATACATCAAGAGCTGTAACTGTACAAATTCTGGATTGATTCCAGCTGTTTCTACAGATAGGAGTGGAGGAAGAAATCTAAGGACCTCCTGAATTGTAATCAGTACGAAAGACAAATTTCCTTGATAATTTCCAAGTTTACTCTTGGCATTAATTTTTAGAGTTTATCAAAATATTTATTACGTTTCTGTTGTATTATTATTTTCTTATGATTTAACAAGGTAGTAAATATATGTTATATACAATAAGAGTATTTATCAGTTTTTATGCTATCTTATGGATGTTGCTTTCTTTAGAAAGGCCGTGCCTGGTTTACTGTAATCGTCTGTACTAAATGAGTATCGCAACTTATTTCTGGCTGGCAAAGCTTTCTGTAAAGAAACTCTTTCTTATTAGTATGCCTAGAAACAGCTATGAAACTTTGAAGTTTTCAGTGGCTTCTAAAGGAGAAACCTAAATTCTTTAAAGCCTTTTATAGGAATATAAAGTACCCTTCACTGTACTTCAATTTCAAAGATATTAAAATTTAAATGTAAAATAGAGAAAACATGGCATTTTTAAATTTTTCTGTTCTTTGTAAGCAACATCTGCCCTTTCTACCTTAGAAAACTGATCGCTTGTGGGATGTAGAGTGAAGGGAGAATGAAATGGGAAAACTACACCCCACTCTTCAGCCAAGTAAATACTAAAAATTTATCAACTAGGATTAATGAAAAGTAATTCATGGAAGAATGTACATTGCTTTATTTGCCTCTAGATTCTTTGTTCAGTTAAATTTAATACTTACAAGGAGGTGGCATATAATGCCGACATGATGAGAGTGAGGCTTGTGGAGGGGGCTGGGGCTGGGGCTGCGCAACCATGCTTGATCCATAACCATCTATGGATAATGGTTGACTCGGGGCAGCAGCAGCAGCCTGATGGCCAAAAATTGCAGCACGGGAAGAAGAAACAGGGCAGCAGGGATCAAATGCAGATGCTCCATGAAAACCACCACTTCCATGACTTCTGATACCACTGTTGCTCAGGTCTACTGGTAATGCCTGCTGTATAAAGAGGAACTATATTTTATCGTTTTAAAGCTTGGTCAAGACATAATTTCATGTTATATTATAAAAGTACTCCTAATGCAACCTAGAAAAATAGAATCTTTGACTTTCACAAGCTGGAAATGGTAAAATTCTGAGTACAAAGACCTATCAAACACCAAGAAAATGTTTATGTATATCTTGGATTGTGAAAATTATAGCATTTTATATTTATAATCTAAAATCAATTTTTAAAAATCAAGTATAAATCATACCACAAGATGAGCAAAAAATTAATTCTATATTATTTTAAGGACTATTTCTTTTAAATTATCTGGATCTTATAAAGAGAAAGAAAATTGTAAGTCTTATTTCCATATTCTCCTTTACCACAAAATTCTGATTGGTATTTTAGGACTCCTTCAGACATATAATCCCATTACTGAAAACACTAAGGTTCTAGGTAAAAGCTGGTCTGTACCAAGTTTCTAAATTATATATAGCAAGCATTCAACTGAAACACCAATCATGCAAAGAAGTCTAGATTATCCAAGATAACAAGGAAAACGTCAAAACAAGAGGCTAAATGGACTCATAATCTTTCTCACTTAAAAAAACAATTAAACCACTGGTTGCTTTTATGCCTTGAATAGGAATAAGAATTGAGGGAAGGCCCATTTACTAAGTGGGGAAATAACCAGAGTTAAGACTCCATCTCTACTCATCAATAATTAATTTTTTTACCCGAAGCACTGTGAAAAGCCTTAAGTAAATAATTTTATCTTCTAATCTATAGTAGACTGCAGAAAAAATTGCTTCTTTGTATTCTAAAGCAATTTAAATGCAAGTCGACTGTTCTAGTGTACAGTATAGCTGTACTTTTCAAAATTTCATTCAAGAAAATAAAGATTTGCTTTATATATCGAATTATATACAGGAATAATGGAAGCTGAGGGGTGTGAAGATAAGAAAGCTAGGGTAATGCATTAACCAGAGCTCTAGGTCACAGAGCAGCTCTCAAAGGAACCATAGTAATCTTTGAACTTCCATGGACTCCAGATTCAAGACATAATAGAAACAAAAAAAGAGGATCTCTGGATGCTAAAAGGGAAGGGGGATGATAGGACAGCAGAACCTATGTGAAGGAGAGAAGGAAGCATTCCTTTCTACTTCTATATTATGTATCTATAATCAGTGAAGTAAATGGCCACTTTCATTCCAGTTGGTAAATACAACGTATGTCCTCAAATCAGGTAAAGGAAATTTAAAAATGGTATTGTGAGATTGTGAAATTATATTTAATGTCCAATTCTTTCTTATCATTTAGGCTTAAACTGGACAAATGGACCCATAATAACCTATTAAGATGAGCAAGTTTCTATTTTTTTCTCTAGTCAGTAATTAAGAACACACCCAGAGAATGAGTAAAGTTGGGTGAAGATCCTGCTGTAAGGAACTGAGTTTAAGGTTAAAGAATAAAAACAAAAGGGGGGTTGGGAACCAACGTAGTCTACAGATATACAAATGTTCTTCACAATTTCAGCCAGTTCATTCAATTATACCAGAAGGAAAACGAAGGGTAAGGAGAATGGGTACAGAGTTGGTAAATTATATTACTTTACAAAGATTATAAATGATACAGAACATTAATTACAAGGGAATTTTAAGGCCTACAGAAATTCAAGCATTACTGTAAAATCTACAGGCCCAAACCCCCAACCCTTCTTTGCTTATCCACAATCTGGCACTCCATCATA
Organism: Myrmecophaga tridactyla; assembly: GCA_004026745.1. NCBI lineage: Eukaryota > Metazoa > Chordata > Mammalia > Pilosa > Myrmecophagidae > Myrmecophaga > Myrmecophaga tridactyla. Next base: position 42,961 of record PVIY010019219.1, read on the forward strand.
AGACATCTGCACAATCCCAAATCTTCAGATCAACTGTTTACTTCTCCCGCCTCTCAATTTCCTGCGATGCCCAGATAGGTTTTAAATGGAAACTCTAAGAGGTTATCTCATGAGCATGTGGCTAATATCAGCACCTTTCAAACATCAATATGCAACTCAAACAGCTCATATTTTCACAATCTCACTCTCTGTTCTCCATCATATCCATCATCACCATTGAAAACCTGGGATTCTGCCAATCCAAGTTTTTCAGTAGTCCAAATACCTCTCTATTTAGAGATGGATGAATACGTTACATTTATTTTACATGGAACAGAACTGTAAATAGATTCTACCCATAGTTAACTCACTCAAGTTCAAAGAAAATGTTCCATACAAAATCAATCTCTCAAGTCCACTGTATTATTTCTCTACTTCAACAACAAGAAAATATTCTCTGAATAAAAAGCCCACCTTACATTTTCACAGCTCTTCAATGAAGGAGTAGACCCACTTCTTCACCATTTTCCTACTATACTTATAAACTCTCTTTTTCCCCAAATTTCTAGTAAAAAGAAATTTTACTTTTAAGCAGGACCTTTCACTTAGAGGCTGATTCTTGATGCTTCTTCATTCGTAAGTGGTAGAATGGGTCCACATAATCAATAGATGCTAATACCGAGAACCACTATCAGTATTAAAACATCTAAAATCTCTTCAGTCGTTTTTTTTCTACAACCTTTTCTAACTTCCTCTTGATAACAGCAACTACATTTTTTAAAGGAATGCTCCTTCCCTTGGTTGTTTTTAATTTGTCAGACTCAGAGGTGATAACCATCAAAATCAAAAAAAAAAAAGAGGATGAAGTAGGAACTTCAGGAAAGATCATGTGATTAAAAAAAATAGCAGTTGCTTTGGTTTTACATTTGCACTTCAAATTTTCTTCTAGGATCTTAGATACTAAAGTTACAATTTCACCCTGAAATGACATCTTTTGGCTTTTAAAGCATGCAACATCCAGGTTTATATCACAATTATGCACAGAGATGACAAAGCAAAATTCAAATAGCATATAATAGCTGACTTGATTTACTCCACATGAACACCAATATTATAGTATTATTTGACTTCTCAAGCACTCAGCAATAAAATTAATTTATTTAAATATAATTTTTTGCTGATATTTTAATTCTCAATTTGCTTGGCAGACAAAGAAATTCCTTAATGTCAAACTATAAACTTCTGCTCCTGAGAAAAGACACAGCGTTTGCTTTCTATTTTCAGTTGAGTGGAGGTTATAGGAAGTTTCAGAATAGGAGTTGCAGAAGGGACAAAACTGAAGAATTTTCCAATATTTCTTGAATTAGTTTAACACTAAGGCTTCATCATTTTGAAATAAAATGCCAAAGATCAGATTCATCTATATTCATCTACTCATCTATATTTAACTGAAAACATCAAAAATCATTCTAGAATAAAATATAGTGATGTTTAAATTAAGTATCACTTCTGTTTTTCCATATCTCTGATCCCCTCAGTTAGCTGTAATAATTAAGAGTATCTGAAAATCCTACAGACATAATTTTTTTTAATTATCACAGAAGATCACTGAATTAGGCCATTCTCCCATGGGCAACAAGAATGTTATTTATTTAATAAGCAAAATGTATCATTAGGTTTCTTTTATCTCCCGAAGTCACCACAATTAAAAATAAAAAAAATAATAATAACTCATCAATGTCACATACCTGGTCATGGTAGCTGGTGCCAGAACTACTATTTGCTCCACAAGGAGCTTGCACTTGTGGAGGAGGCCTTTCCACAGGGCAGGTAGGATCACTGAAAGGAGGAGAAACTGGGACAGCTGGGTGAGGAGTATGGTGGTGGTGGTGATAATGTTGAAAATGGTGGCCATGCTGCTGAAAGCAACTTGTGTGTGGATGTCCTAAAGTATGGTGATTTTGTGATGACCCTCCACATGGCGAGTGCTGGGGACAGCAAGAAGGTAACCTTGGCATCGCGGGAGGGCCAGTTTCAGTTATAGCACTAGATGTAATTCTCCTTGAGTCATCTTGAAACAAACGAAAAAAGCAAAGAACAATCAAGTTATAAAATACTGCTCTGTAAAATAGGTGCTACATATAAATTAGCAAGTAAAGAATTAAGAAATTTTTAGTAAATTCAAATTGCTATTAAGAATGTTTTTAGGATGTTTTCTTAACATACAAATCATATAATCTTGGGCAATGGTCTTCACTGGGATTTTCCTGATAGTCAAAGTTTTTCATGGTATGTAAATATGACAATATATCATCTTTTCCTAGGTCAAAACAAATTACTTAACAAAAAAAAGCCATTTAAAAAAATTATAAAATATCACAGGAGTTGAGTCCATTACATGCTATAAAACAAAGCTTCTTATCCTGAAAGCCATTAACCTCTAGTACTATAACTTATTCCCACATAATGCAGACTATGTACTTCTTAAAATATCACTTTCTTAAGGCATAACCAACCATTCAAACACAGTATTCTGGCTAGATTTCACTCTAGTTTCCAATGCCTTTTCTCTCCTGGCCACTAAAGTCAGGAAATACAAGAAATGGTAACAGTCAAGATATTTGGAAAATAAAATTAACTTATAATAATCTATTCGCTTAGTGTAATATAGTGGGGGAAAAATGAGGTAGTCAGATAGACATAGGTTCAAATCCTGAGCCAGTCACATAGCACTATGACCTTAGGAAAGTCAGATAATCTCTTTCTCATTAAAAAACAATGAGGGTAATAACTGCTCAGGATGGTTGTTTTTAGCACAGATAAGTCTCCAGATACAAAACATCTGAATCCTGAATATGCTCTCTGCCACATACCCAGACTTATTTGAAGACATATTCTTTCATGCATGAATAACTGCAAAAGTACCCCCAGAAAGTCTATTATCTCAGTGTTCCATACTCTTTTTTTTTTAATTTTTTATTACTTATTTTTATTAATTAAAAAAATGAAGAAACAAAACAACATACATAATCAGTAATTCACAATATCATCACTTAGTTGCATATTCATCATTTCTTAGAACATTTGCATTAATTCAGAAAAAGAAATAAAAAGACAATAGAAAAAGAAATAAAATGAACACAGGAAAGAAAAAAAAAAAGATTATACCTACCATACCCCTTACCCCTTGCTTTCATTGATCACTAGCATTTAAACTAAATTTATTTTAGCATTTGTT